>WYDI02004773.1:4024-64659 GCA_009867235.2 Psittacus erithacus
GAGCAAGAATCACTAGAAGCAGCAACAGGGCGAGAAAGAGCTCCCCTTGGGTCAGGATGAATGTAGCCAAGGGCACATTCCTTGAAATGGAAATGTCCCAGTCTTTGAGGCAATAAAGTACCTTACATCTCCCTTAATCACTTGCATGCAAGATAATTGTAGTTGGAGGGAACTATGTGCAATTGTTCTCAGCTGACAAGGATCATGTAATATTTAGAGGGAATATCACAGAAGAATTCAGCGGGAACAAAAATGATCTAGATACCCTCTTGTTATGATGGAATCTAGACTGACTTTGTCATTTAGATGTAGGATTCAAAATCCTCATCTTATTTCCTTGGCATACCTTCATCTTTCTCCCTTTCTTTGAAAACTTTCAGAGTTAATTGCAGTTTTGGGGCCAGTGCCTAAAGCTCTCTAAGATTCTGTTGTTGTTGTCTACTGAGGCCTGGGATGCCTAAAAGATTATCACTTAAATAAAGTATCTTTTACCTTGGTCAGTCCTGCAACAAAGATGATGTTGCATGCAAAACTGCAAAACTGCATGTTGACTTCATAAGCTATAGGGGACATGCAGTAAAATATTGTGTGCTGAAACAATTTTCCCAACTGTTCTCAAAGCAAGGCACAAGAAGCAGAAGGCGTCACATTACTTTTAAAATATATCACAACTTATTGTAAAATGTTATGCACCAAATATCTGCGTGCCACCATTATAACGCCAAGTCCTACTAAAAATAATTATGTGTGCATTCTATTAATGGAAGAACATGCAAGTAACAAACTATACTGCCAGCATTCCTGACGGAAAAAGGTATTTCTTGTATACACCTGTGTTGTTCTTACTCAGAGGTAGCCAGTATGTAACCTTATTCTATCATTATGCAATATTTACCTCTGCATTACATATACAGCCATATATTAATTCTTTGCCTTGTGCTTTCTTTATTTATTTAGTGTGGGTTTTTTTTTCCTAATGATATTCCTAGAACCAGAAAATCAACATTTAAAAACATCACATGCTTAACAGATTTTGGTTTTGCTCTCCTGTTGCAGTCTGGTCTACCAGCAGGTAAGGAAGTCCAGGGGTCTTGCTCGGGGTTCCAAGATCCCAAGAGGTATGAAAATAATGTAGGCATTATTTCCATCAGTGCCTACATGCTCTTACCTTGCCTGAACTACTTCTGGGACTTGTTTTCCCCCACAGGGGCAGGTATCAGGTGCTTGGCAATACTGCCTGTGGACCCCAGGCTATGGCTCCTGACCTCACAGTACATGGGGAGGGAACTTGCATGAAGACCACCACACTGTCCTGGAAACCTGGAGGCCAAACACAAGCAGGCCCTGAGGAAGTTTGGGAAGGTTGCTGCTGACAGAGCTTGCTCCAGCAACTGGAGGCAAAGGTAGGTATGATAAAGCAGGGGATTGGAGATGAGTGTTGGCCTTAGCATAGCCTTTTGCACATAGAGTATTTAGCACTTGCAGCTTTATTAAAAGTGATGTAGCCAGAGTACTGCCTGCCAAATGAAAACTACCATGAGCTGCATTTGCAGAAATGAAGAATCTACATTTGCACATCTGTAGGCAGGAAGAGACTTTCTGTTTTGAAGACTGAGGATTTTAAAGCATGGTGGCATCTGTACCTCCTACCTGAGTCTGAACAAAAGGGTCCACAAATTATCTGCATAGATCAACAGGAAGACAGCCAGACCCAGAGCAAATTTAGGCAGTGCTTTCTGGTGCACAATCATGAGCAGCCCAGGATGGTCTAGTCAATGATATTACAGGAAATCAGATTTGTAGTCTATCATTTTTCCTAGTCATAATTTCTCATCACTTATCAACGATATTGGCCAGAGTATCTAGGTCCCATGGAAATGGGAAATGGAAAGTGGAAATGCACTGCATGTTTTGAAATACCCCTTTCTTATATTGAAATCTCTGGTAATTACTGAATTTTGTGGATGCCAATGGAATTGCCATACCATTGCAATTGATTTAAAGATGTGTTAGATATGAGTCAGACAAGTTTTATTATTAAAAAGAATCTACATTTTGCTTTGAGAGCAAAAAATGTGAATGTAAATTATCTTCTTTTGTCCATATGGGTTTTCACAGAGGAATAATCAGTACCTTTCTTCTAGTAGTCATCTTCATGACATGCCAGGCTTCAGATGAGCAACTTCTGGGGTGAGAGATTGATGAGATGGCAGGTGGGGAGCACAGTGTGCCTAGGGAGCACTGTTAGGTGATATCTGTAAGGGGGTAGGACGCCAGAGGCTGATTCCAGACTCAGGCATCTCTGGCTGCTTTATGGGGAACAGTAACTGCTCTTTTACTGAGTCTAGTTTGATAATCGTCAGTGGTATTTTGTTTTAAATGAGAGTCTCACAGTGCATGGTTTATTCAGGCTATGTCCTCTCTTTTCCTTAGTTTACGTGGTCTACTTTTCCTTTTAGGTCCTTAAGTCAATTTAAAAACAACTTCTTGTCATGTTTACATTTGATAGCTGCTTCGAAAATATACTTCATCTCACCTTCATTTAACTCCAGCTGTAGTCACAGAGACTTTTCCAGTACAGTAATTGATGTTTTGTTGTGAACATTGACATCTATGTAAATGAAGCAATTAGACAGCCATGATTTGCTGGGCCCTCATCACTCTGTTATATTCACAGAGATGCCTTCTCTTGGTGATTTTTATCTATACTGATTCTACATGCAAATGCTATTTTCTGTTAATATATACAACTATTCAAATGATGAAGTGAAGCAATCACAAATATAACCCTTTTAATGCAATGCTGGTTGGTTGCTTTGGTTTTCTTTTTTTTAATCACAGGGAAGTGTACAGATGAAGGCATGCTGTTTAACGCAATTATGAAAAAGATAGCTGCAACATAATGTGTTAATGTTTCCCCTTTGTAGAATGCTGACTTTAATTAAATGAACTCTTTACCTAAGAGAAGCAAATTGATTTTGTGATTCAGATACTGTCAATAAAATCATTATGACTAGTCAGATCAGATGTTAACAGTCAAGAGCAAATGCATATTTGCAACTTCAAGGCCGTTACTTGTCAACTAATGGACAATCAGAAGAACAAGGTTTACAAAGACATTAATTCATGAATTAACAATTTATCTGACAATTGTGTTAATATGATTTTTATTATCATTATTATCAATACTAAGACATATGATCTAGCGAAGAAATAATTTGTCATCAGGTTGGTCAATTCATTGCTACTAATACAAAATTTAATGTTCAGAGATAACATCCTGAATAGATGGTTAAACATGCACACTGTTTTATATGAAATAAACACAAACATATGCAAAAACTTGTTCTCCATTGCTAAATTAAACCCAGCTATTCTATTTTTCTTACATATGCATCAGTCAAAGTCAGACTATATTTGGGGAGAAAACAGTCTAAGGTCACCAGTGTAGCAACATGGCACTTTTTGAGATATGATCAGTGTTTTGGGGGCATAGTCTGAAATAGGTTAAAAAGGCTTCACTTCCAACAAGGTCTAAGAATTGAAAAACAGGCACAAAAGCTGACAGCTAAAGACTGGCCTTCATAATTTTTTCTGGAAAACTTTCTTCCTTAGACAATCTATTACAATTGGCCTATATACTAAACGGCTTTACAAATGTAAGAGAAAAAGAAGCATATTTACATTTGCATTTTACTTCAGGATAGATATGACATAGCTTGCTGAAGGAAGTTGTAAGATATCTTAAGCTTCTGTTTTCGTTTATTAGCTTAGGTCTGTCAAGGTTTTACACATCTGTGTTTCCGGCTATCCCTTTTCAGAGCTCCTTCTGCACCTGTTACTGACTGGATAAACTCAAACACAGGGCTGCCAAACACAGAGCCACGCTTACCACTCATCCTGCCAGACTTCGTTAGTCTTCTTGCACATTTGTCTAGGAAAATATCTACCTATCTGTTTTGATTTACTGCTCAAAGATCATAGAATCATTTAGGTTGGAAAAGACCTTTAAGACCATTGAGTCCAACAGTTAATGAATAGTCCAGATGAATAGTTTTATTTTAAGTCTATTAACTATTTCATAACCTGTGCTCAGAAAAGATGCCATTGTTTTCTTTTAAGGACTCTTGTCTAACTTCAGTAAAGATATTTGGATAGACTTTTTCTACTACACGTAAGAGATATAGATGGACTTCTTACGTGAAGAATCACTTCACACATTTTTTGAACATTGTTTAGTTTGCTTGAAGTAGAGCATACATCAAAGTGACTATCCAAAGGGGATGTCTTTCAGCATCAGAGGTCACGGTTTGATTTCTGATCAGCTGGTCAGCTGTCCTCTTTAATAAAGAATATTTGTGTGTGGATATGAGGAAACAAATCTATGAAAATGCCACCAAAGCTTGTTTGCTTTTGTTAGTAATTAGCCATTTAGATCTGCTTAATTTACAATTGAAAGACCCCAAGCACAGTCCAAGAAATAAATAAATTTAAAAAAGTAGGAAAGGGTTCATCTGTAAAAGTTGCAATCTTATCCAACACGATGGCTTCAAATGTCATTCGTGATGCGGAAACCTTTGAGGCTTGATTTCTGCTTAAGCAGCTGGAGTTTTGTTGGATAATTCAGTCTTCAGTGTCCTGTTTATATTCTATTACAAGCTTTTTCATGCTGGATTTCTTCCACTGTCTTCCCAGCTTAAATAGCAGCTGTCAAAGGGCTTCTTAATACATTTCTGCAGCACCTGATACACCCTCCCATTGATATCCTCAGGCTGACCTTTGAAAGTTTTCAACCACAGCAGAAACTGCAACAAGAAAACTATGCTAATAAAAATAGTGCTTTTATGCTAATTGATTCCAGATGATGCAACAGTTCCTACTGCACCTGAGAAGTGATGAGCTCAGTGGCAAAGAGGAGTTTTGGAGACAGAAGCAAAAGTAGTAAAGTTAATCCAGGCAAAGCACAGGACAAAGAAAGGCAACCAGAATTCTGTGGGGCTTTTTTATCTTCCAAGTCCTCCACCAGTGGCACACAATTGCACAACTCTACTTTGATTTGTATGTTGTATGGTTCTCCTTTTCATAAAGCTGAGACATCTGCAATGTCTCTGTGCTGTCCAAAGGCCTTGACAAAGTCACAGTGGCACCTGGGGATGCTCAAAGCATCATTCCTGATTAGTTCATGTTGTAACCCCTTCACACCTGCTCTACATATTCTTCGTTTTACCTCCCTGAGGATACCTAAGAGCTTGGTTGTTGGAGGGTAAAGGCAAACATTTTCAGCCTCATGCTGGTGTGCTAAAGTTTTACAGCACAGGGTATTGATGATATTGTAGGCAAAGATTAGAACAGGACTGACAAGCAGTAAATCTGTTCCACTATCCGTTGATCATATTTATGGCGCAGAACAAGTCTTGCAACTCTTTCGAGGGCAAGCAAGACTTGCCTAGGGGGAGCCACTTTGTTGACAAAGCAGCTGGAAAGTAATTTCAGTGCAAGGAGACATCATGTACAGCTGCCTGTTTTTGCAGGTCTAAGGCCAGCTTTTGTTGCTCTGAAAAACATGACAGAGTAGCTGACCAAACACTGCAATGCTAATAATTCAGCTATGTTTTTAACCTAATTTACAGATACTACATTTTAACATAATCAGGTTTTGCATCTGATTCTGTGTTTGCATGACAGGAATATTCCAGCAAATGAATTCAGTGGGAGGACTGCTTGCCGGAATACTGAAAATATAGGTGGAAAGTTCTGCTTTAAACTCAGGTACACCAATTTTTTTTTTTTTGCTGGGATTTTCATTCTAAGTTTTAAGTCATTGCAATAAAGACAGAATGTACCATTTTGGCCAGGAAAAACACCTATTTAGATAATATTAGCACCCACAATGTTGTGGGTGCTGTGTATTTTTATAAAGCTCATATCTAAATAAACACTCTTCATGTACAAAAATATGCATTTGTATATAAAATTTATACCAAATCTAATAGCATTTTATATACTAAGTATATTCAAGAAAAATACCTGGAAAACTCACAAATAAAAAGAAATAGCGAAACTCATGAAAGATGCTTGTTTTAAGTTAATGGTTTCATTTTATGTGTTAGCAGCAGCAGAATTCAGAGCCAGACAGATTTTTCCGCAGTGTGCTGTTTATGGTTTTTTTGTTTATATTTTGTTAGATATTTTCCTTCATGTCTCTTCCTTTTGAGTTTCAATTAATCACTACGTTCCCAAGGAAAACTATTTTCCAGGGAACAACTCTTCCACAACCAGTGATCCCAGCCAAAATCCACTGCAAATTCATTTTGCAGTTGTTTATTTTACAGGTACAACTGGGCAGCTCGTAACCTGCTAGTGTATTTGTTGCTTCAGAACTTTGTTTTCAGGTAAAAATTTACCTGCTGCAGTTTAGAGTAGGATTGAATTATGTACTTCTAACTAGTTTTCAAGTGACCATTGACACACCTCACCTCCATAATTTTGAAAAGGAAAACACAACTCTTTGGTTCAAAAATTCAATATTAAGTCTCTAGATCTGTGACTGAACACAGGGCATACTCTTCAGTTAGCTTCATCAGGAATTATATTTCTAGAGATACCATGTATCTTTATGGAAGGAGAAGGATGGACACCACGGTTTAGATTGAAATCCAAGTACGAAATCATGCCCAAAGATGTATCTGATTAATATTTGTCACTTGAAGCTTCCTCACTCCAATCTGAGATACTACTTTGTCATTCTTCTCCAGATCCTTGTTCCTGCGCAATTTAGGCCATGTTTAAGCTTATGCTAGCTTGCAGTTTGAGGGAACAGGTTGAAGATGGAAGATAACGCTCAAGCTAATGGTCTTCTGGTGATACAGGTAACAGCAGCCTGAAATAGTACAACTCACTGTGTGTTGCTGGGCTGCTTTGTCATGTTGACTTACTCTCATTGGCCTCATCTGAGGAACATGACTGTGGTATAGTAATAGTAGCTGCCTCTTGTGGTGGAGATAAGCCTTCAGATAATGCCTTTCACATTGCAAAAACATGGGGTCAGCTTTTAAACGCATTTAAGCATGCCAAGATTTGGACAGGCAGAAATGACGCTTTAAAAATTCATAGGTACCTCATTTAGATATTTAGAAGCTTTTGAAAAGTCCACTTATGGTCTGCCTGGCCAAATATACCTTAAAAGTCAGATCCTTAGGGCAGGACAGACTACTGTTTGCAAGCAATTGGTTTCTCAAATGGTAGTATTTCCCTCCCATTTGTAAGTTATCCAGAAATATGACCCTTTTTAACAACAGCAAAAAAATAATAGAATTATTTAAAATAGGTTGGCTAGCAGCTTTGTGCACATTTTTGGGCTATAAATTGCCATTTGTCAGCTGTTTGTAGTAAATATTTGGTTGACTCTTTGATGTAGAGTTGGTGCTTGGCTTCCAAAATCATAAGTTCTGCATTATTTTCCTGGAATAGATGATGTAACTTTATAAATGACTTCTGTTTCTTTCCATAATGAATTTTCAACATACAATACATTCTGTTTGTTTTGTTTAAAAGGACTTCAGTAAGTGGGGCTTAAATTAGCTGTTTGAAATCAGTTGTACAGGCAGCACTTTAGTAGTGCAAATACTAGTAAAACCTCATTAACGAAGGCATAGGGGCAAAGTGATTTTAAACCTTTTTCCTTTCTTTTGCTAAACGTTTTACATTTTACGGTTTATGACTACCTTGATCAGTTCTGTACAAACATCAACTAATTAGTGTCCAGAGACTGCTGACCACCATTAAGCCTGGTGTTTGTCATCCAGTTTTACAGTGGGGAACACCTGGACAAAGACACACAGAGGTCCTACACTGAGGTAACTGCAGGAACAGGCTGAGCCTGCAGTATCTAGTGCTGTACCTGCCCAGGTCAGGCCGCTGGGCTGCTGTGTGGTGCATGACATGCTGCTGGTAAGTCTCTGATAACAGTCATGTAGAAATATTCTGCTGAGAGTCTTTAAATTTTCTCAGTGTGTTAGCTTCCCACATTTTTGGAAACTGGTCAGAAGACAGTAATTCTCATCCTTTAAAACTAAAGATGTTTTATTATTTTAAAAATAGTCTTTTAGCAGATCAGAAAGTATAACCTCTTTTTACGTCGCACATAGAGAAGATAAATCATTGGATGCCTTAATTTATAAGTACCCATTATATTCCAGCTTTATTGCCAGTATCTATTTACACATTTCCCACAAAGAAATTAAAATAGAAGAACATATTGTTCCCCAGACTTGTTGATTGACTTACTGATTTATGAGCTTGGTTTCTGAGACTCAACCAAGAGCCTTTCCCATTGCACCACACTAAGTCGTGAAAATAATGGAACAGAAATAACACATGGCTAAGCCATGCATGCTTTCTGTTTAAGCAACGTCAGGCGGACCTTGAAATATTTGAATCTCTAAACTTTGAAATCTCCAGCAAACCATACAGGAAATAGTTGTTCCACACCAACAAGACACAGAACAAACCTGGTGTTAAAAAGAACCATCATTTATGTTTCTCTCAGCAGTAAGAGTTAAATTAACCTAAGCATAGAATATTGAGAAAATGTATGCTGACATTGAATGATTTGAATTTAAATTTTATGGTAAAGTAACCTTTAGGTACTACTCTGCTTTCAGATATGTTGAAGGAAATGTAGAGTAGATACCCTTGCAATCCATCCTGTTTACTTTGCCTACAGCATGTTCATCATTCCAGGACATGTCTTTTCTCTTTTTTCTTTTTTTTTTTGTACTTAGCCGTGAGTACTTTTACTTTGTAGTTTTACGATGTAGTTTTTCCTGCAGGTAATGCCTGTTTATTTTTAGCACAGCTAATGGTGTGCTTACTTACAACATACCAGCCCTGCCTTCTGAATAAGGGGAATGACTCATATTCATTAAAATGAATCTTGATACATTTGGCTACTCATACAAAACAGAGGTGCATAGTGCCGGGGAATTAGAGGACACGGAATTCATTAATCCATGAGGTGGCAGTGATGCCAAGCAGAGACAGGCATAAATTTCTCATATGTCTTGGTGACAAAGTGATTGTTTTGGGGGAAAAGAAAAGAAGCCTGTAATTTTTTAATATTTAACTCTTGGAGGGAGGTTGAAAAGAAAAAGAGATTGTGAAAATCAAGCTGATAGCTATTTTTAAGAAGAATTTAACTCATGAGACCTGTTTGTATTTTTAATTTAATTTTGAATTTTGGTAATCCTTCAGACTCTTTTGATTCAGTAATTTCTTTGCTTTGGAACAATTTTGCCTAGCAACATTTGCACTGGTGAACAGACTGAGAACAAAATCCATTATACAAGTAGCAGCAAGAGGTGACATCAGCTTTATTCTACTTGGTGATTTTGATTGTGTGTGGGCTGCGTGCAAGTCAGCCCCTTCTGTTTAAAATAATGGTGTGGCCAATACAAATAGTTGCTGATGTTGATACTTGGGGAAAGCAGAGGAAGGGACGGAGAGAGCAAGTTCTCTATGTAACTTTTATCTAAGAAAAACATAGCCCTTGACACAGCCTTTCTTCTAGGACCAGCCACCCACTGACTTCAAGAGGAGTTTGCAGTGTGCAAGGGAGATGAAAGTGGCCCAGCTCTTTGAAACTGGGATGCATTCCATAGTGCCAGTCCTTCAAGGCTCTGTTAGTGTGGGAGAGGGTCATCTTCACACACTGGTGGTTGTATGACATCTACTGAAACAGAATGTTTGCCTCAGTTAACTTTTATGCCAAACACATGGTATTTTATAAAGACAACTCGCCTGTGTAGCCCTCTCACGTCCTCCAGCAGCTATGACAATATGTTCACTGTTGATATATTTTAATATAGACAAAATAATACATAATCACTAATAATTTGCATGTAAGTAGCACGTTTTATGCAGTGTCTGGTAGGCTTATTACTGATCTGAACTGATTGGGTTTCCCAAGTTTCTTTTGAGACAAGTAAGTGAAACCTGACGTTTGCAAAGTTGGAAGGTTGAAGTTAGACAACTAAATTAGTGCTGAAGGCTCAGAAAGAGCATTCCTGTATTAAAAAATTCTGAGCCCCTGCAGTTTCAAGTATCTACAGTATTATGAAAGTTATACAGCAAGTCAATAATAATGACAATAATAATAATGACAACGGTAGTAATAACAAAGAAAAGGTGTGAGGGAAAAAGCCCTCATGCTCAGATTCAAGTTGCTCATATGCATGTCACTCAAGCAATTACCATGTGCTACAATAATTATAACTCAAGAGCAGGTTACCTCACAAATCCCTCTGGTTTCCTTTCGGACTTCATTGCTGCCATCTCAGACCTGCTACAAGGGTCCTTTGTGTAAGAAATTTTCCAGCTTGAGTTTTTGGGGAGCAGTAGCAACTTTGGGAATCTTCATTTGTTCTTTGTGTCCCAATGCATCTGCAGATACAGCGTTGATGGGATGGCTATGCAGCAAAATGACATACATTGTGGACAGAAACCTCCCCCGCTCTTCTGTACTTCCCTGCACTACAGAGAAATGCAAAGCTGAGGAAGAACAGGATGAATATGAGCTATGTAGCTGTATGATGACAGTGGTGGTGAGCTCTGACATGTGGAAGTCACTTCTGCTGTGGACAACGCTGAACCGAACTCTGCAGCTTTCCTGCTGGTGCCTAAGATTTACCTCTGGAGCTTGCATTTGATTCAGCTTCTAAAGGCCAAACCAGGGTGTTTCTGGTCTAACAAATACATAGGCAGTGACATATAACTCAGTGTCTTCAAAGTCTCCTTTATCCTGAAGGATGATTGTTTTTATTATTTTAAATTATGTAATAATGCCAAGACACTGCAGTAATGGATCTCCTAAAACACACACACAGTAATAATGATTCCCCTTTTATTATGTCTCTCTAGAATGCTTAAACTAATAATCTCTGGAAAGCCTTCCCTGCACCAGATGCAGCTAGCAAATGGTTTTATTGTTATTCCCCACACTACCAGCATCTAGTCCATGAAGCCAGGAAAGACTGTCCAGAGAAGAAGCAAATCAGCATTGATCACTGAGGGATTAATTTCTAACAGAGTGGATAAATCCCCACTGTCTCTCCTAATGTTCTTCCTGGCCCAAGGCACCCTGACGAACCACTGGCCTCCTTCCAACTCACTGTGAAAGGAAGTCAGAAACACAGTGAGATGATTCAAGGGAATAGACTCATCCATTGCACCCAGACTGCTTAATTTTATTCAAAAGCTCAACACCAGCTCCCACTGCCAAATCTATCTTGCTGAGATATACATGAGCTGAAGTTGAGTCTGATTATGTGTCAAGGATGGTAGCAAATCTATTTCAGCTGAAATTGAAATATCAGGAGTTGGCTAGAAGTGGAGTTAGGTCCATCTCCCCTCTCCTGATGCACTCACACCAAAATCAGGTCCCTTCATTTCAGTGTTAGCCTCTGTGGCAGACATGATGCCTATGCCAAACGTTATTGTGGGAAAGAGGAGCTGTACAGACCTATTTGCCTCCAAAATGTGAATAGGTGATGGCTACAACTTGAGAAAACTTTACCTCTGTTCTTCCAGCTCCTTCTGCAGGGACTGGTCCGGTGCTGGATGCCCTAGAAATTGGTGAGGGTGTCTGGCATTGGAGATGGCTTTTGGTGACATTGCTGAAATGGGTGCTGTAGAACAGTGTGCCCCATCAGGTCTTCAAATGTGTGCAGCAGCGCTACATACAGAAAGACGTTAGGGATAGATGTTATTGAGGGAGTCTACTTCTCCATTTTGGCCTTAGCATTGTTATGTGTGAATTAGCAATTAGGGATTTCCAGGAAATGAAAAGAACAAGTTTTTTGTAAGAGCACAAAATGCTTTTTTTAAGTGCTAGATCTGAAACTGCCTTGCAGCTGTAACTCACTTTTAATAAATTCATGGCACTTTTTGTGAGACTGTGTTTGAGCCTTGTTTTTGGTTATGAGTCTTTAGAAATTTTGTGAGTCTAAGGCTTTTCTTTATTTTTTTATTTTTTTTCTCTCTGACCTTCATGAGTGTATTGGAAAGCAAAATGTCCTCTGAACAAAGTGGTTTGACTAAAATACTGATATCTGAGTGAAACTGAAAGCTAGACACTTATAACAGCAATTGCAGTCATACTAGCAAAAAATAAATTATGAGATCATCATAAGCTATAAGGCCCTCCTAGAAGAGTCTACTGTTCCTAACTCTCCAACCAAAACCACTACATAATAGAATTGATGATATGATGATATGATATGATATGATATGATATGATATGATATGATATGATATGATATGATATGACATGGTATGATTGATTTGATATGATATGATATATAGATACATAAAAATATATGGAGAGAGGTATTTGGATAAAACTGCACCCTTTATAAGGCACACCACCAACTGAATCTTTCTTATTGAGAAAATGCCATTTACATTGTGATAGGCCAAGATTTCCTAGCCTAGTCATGGAAGCATGGGAAAAAATGCTCAAACTATAGAAACACAAGGGGGACAGAACCTTTATAAATTGCTCTGGCGTATGCTAAAGAATACACTTATCCTTTTAATATTGAAAATGGGGACTGTCAAAAAAATCTCAGAACCTGTCTCTTTGAAGTTAAAAAATACAACCAGGCTAAGTTAGGAAAGAATAGAGCAGCCTTTGTGAGAGAAATGTTTGGCTAAGAGACACCACAGGCTCTTGAGCCAGTTACTGCTATTATGCTTAAAAGCATGGATGTGTTTTCCTCCTCCCACATGCACACTGTCGTTGCTGAAAATATTTGTTTAGCCCAGTTGCTGCTGCTGTTTTTTCCCTGCCTAGCCACTGTGGACCTGTACATCTGTTTCATAATTAACAGTTGTTGCTCTTTCAGACTCAGAAGTAGTAAGGGATAATTGGGGAAATGTGCTAAACTGGCTCTATTGTATCAGGTCTATTATGACTGGTCTATTGCAACTTTACACTTCTGTTTTCCCTGGGATGCTCTTAGCTGAGAGTTTGAGCTCCAGAGGGCTCCTCTGATCGCCTGACACCCAGTGATGTATTTGGCCCATCCTGGACAGCAAAGCAGAGTGCTGCTTTTGTTTGCAGCTAACCTTCTTAAAACAATAGCCCATCCATTTCTGGGGGGATCACAGCTTATACACAAACAGGATGGCATGACAGTGAGAGGCCAAAGGGACAGCCTGCTCTCTGTAATTTCATTGGGGGTGGTAAACACAAGAGGGGGAGAGAAGCTATTTAAGCTACAGAACAATGTTGGCACAAGAACAAATGGGTCTGAATTGGCCATGAATAAATGTAAGCTGGAAATCAGAAGAATATTTCTAACCCTCAGCACAGTGAGGTCTGGGAACAGCCTTCCCATTGGGGGCAAGAAACCTAACTGAGTTTAAGATGGAACTTGATAAATTTATGAAAAGGATTATATGTTGTGGTTGCCTAAGACAGCAGGGGACTGGACACAATGACGCAAGATGCCTTTTCCAAGACTATGTTCTTCACAATAAAAACAACAATTACTCTCTCATATGTGTGATTTCGGGGCCTTCTTTACCAGTCTAGGGCTGCACTTCTATTCATGACCTCTTTGAAAGAATTTAGGTTCAAATATTGACTCAACCTGGCAGCTTTCTTGCACCAGACAGTGGTGCTGTGTTGTGACCATGCTGCAAATGATTCTGGGAATGAAACATAGCCCTGATTTTTTTTTGAAACCATATTATTTTTTGCAACTGGAAAATGACAAAGCTTTTAATTCTTACAGTGCACACACTGATGCAGAGACTGCTTTGCAAATTTGGCACAACTTGTCTTTCTCATCAGGAAAAGCCTAAAATTGGAATAGTAAAGAAATTCCCAGTCAGGGTGAAGGTCCATTGGCAAAACTGTTTTGGGCAGTTTAAACAGCTTATCACACGCTGTATACCTGGAGGATGTGATAAAAATAGTCGCTCATGCTCATGAATTGAAACTGTTGCGCAGCAATGTTAAAGACGTCTGTATTAGCCAACTGAAATTCAAAACCAATATTTAACATTAGGATCTCTATATAACAAATGTAAGACAAGCCCATCATATTTATTTTTTTTTTCAATAGGAAACAGTGGTGATATCTTTCCAGTATCTATTATTTTGTTTCAGGAAATGCAGTTATCACATTTTTTTCATGCTAAGTCATGAACTAGGGATAGCAAAGACATTTCCTTAATCCTATCAGACTTCCTCCAAATTAGGGCTATGTTCAATACTGTGAAAGTCACATTACCTGAATGTCTGGAATTGCGCAACAATGCATTCTTATAAACACTTGAACTGCTGAATAGGGCTTCAGCTCACAAAGAAGGAAGATTATTGCTCCTTAGAGGAACTTCCAATTATACATTGGTTGTTTCCTGAACAAACTACTTACAATTCCAAAAGGCTCACTTCTGCCTCTTTCAGTGAGAGCTGTTCTTCACCCTTACAGGATTCAGCAGCCATAGTTGGCTTCAGATGTATTTTTCGTGGCAAGATAGCTTGCCTGTCTCAGTGTCCTGCTCTGGACAAGAGTCGGTAAACAATTTTGATGATAGCAGAGGTCTCTGTCTTTCTGTTGACTTCCTCTGTGGGTAACACAGTACAGAAAACCGATGTCACATACGATACCTCATTAGCCACTTCAGAAATTTTGTATGGTTCCATGTTTTAGTTAATCATCATCCTAACATTGAGCAGTGTTTGATGTGGTTGCTTAGCTGGCATTTGTGATCCCAATTTTGGAAAGTCCATAAAAGCTTCTTGAAACATTTTGAAGGTGATTAGTCTTATTTCTCTATCTTCCAGTTGTGCCATTCATATACAGGGATAATGATATTTACCTCCTTTGTAAAGTACTTTGAGGTGCAGCAAATGAAAAGAAGCAAATGAAAGAGATTGTGATTAGTTGTTACTTTACATTATAAATACAACTGGTTGTTTCAGAGCTGCATTAACTCAAATCTGGAGTTCTATAAAACTTTATTAAATCAAGAAGGCAGGTAGTAATTTTACAAACGCTATCTTCTACAAGTCTATGCTCACTCTTTATACAGATGAATTCCAGATGCTTCTCCAAAAATAGTTACACTGCGCTTTATCTCACAGAGCCTGGTGTTCAAAAATACCAAGGAAAATAAGTCTTCCAAATACTAAGGGTAAAGTAAAGATATTTGTTGGATAGTGACAGTCCATATGGACCAATTCCAAAGGAAGTGCTTCAAAAACTAATGGTCTGCACCAGATCTCTGAGCCATTTTTGTCTGGAAGACCATTCATAAGCAGCAATGATGACAGCCAGAGCAAAAAATGTTCAAACACGTCAAGTTGACTTGTGCACTAGAAAATAATTCACCAAAGAATCATCCTTTTAAAAATGCAGATTTTTCACCAGGAATGAATGTAAATTGCCATACAGTATTGCAGTAGAAGCAGTAGTTGTGCATGACTAATTTCCATGTCAACGTGCAAAGTATTCTTTTGTGATGTCCAGAAAAAAATTAGTTAAAAGCCCTGGGCATTAACATAACCTTTCTGATTGGCTCAGTAGTGCTGTGTCTCATTTCCTGGCTTCGAGGTGGGTACTTAGATCTGTGCATTTCTAAACATTTTTTTCTGTAAACTCAGTTACTCTTGCTACCTTTATATTTGGTTGAGTTTCTGTTTGCAGGCTGCCTACAGTTACGATGCTTTATTTACATTAGTAAATAAAGTATTCACAGGCCACAGAAGTGTCAAAAATTGTATGGTAACAGCAACATTACCGGTTTCAGTAATACTGGCTGGCACTAATGTCTTCATTAGCTTTTGCACTTTTACAAAGAAAAACATACTGATGGAGAAGGAATGTGGGATTTACCATAGCAGGTTGGCTCAGCGATGCATCAAGTGCAGGATGGACACTCTGGTCAGGACACGATATTATCCTCATTATTTAGAAGAAGATGAGGTTTGATCCTGCTTTTATTGGAGCCAAAGGTGAAATGCCATGTGACAAATGAACTATAATTCACCCTGTCAACTGCACAATGACAGAGGGGGATCTGAGCGGTGTCATAAAATCAGTTGTGTTGTTTTTTTTTAAACGAGAGATAGTATTGAAATCTCTGACCTCCAGCAGCAATAAATTGCAGAGGCAAAAGGAGAAGTGGGCATATTTTGGCTGGTATGTTTTCATTATCACGTTTCCGTATTTGTGGCAGAAGGCTTAAAAGCAGAATGTGCATCCATTTGAAAACAAGACAAGTGTGAAGTACTGTTCCTTACATGCTTTCTTTGTAAAGAAATCTCTTTTGCAAATTTAAAGCAAGTGAATTTCTGTATAGTTTAGGATTGTATCCTGATGGAAGGAAAAGATGAAATCAATGTGATATACAGAACTATTTGGACAAGCTCTATCATCTTTTGGAATTTATATGACATTAGCAAGCAGGCAGCAGCCAGAGGTTTTTCCCTTTAAATGCTGTTTGTGCCACTTGTGACTCTCAGAAAGTATTAAATTGGTATAATAAGGTAAATTGGGTATTATAGAAAATATTATTTTAATATTTTTCTTTATTCATCAACATCCTGTATTTATTATTAAGGACATTGCCTGGTGACAGATCTCAGCTGCGGATTTTTTGAGGTGATACTGTTGCTTGTTTTCAAAACAGCAAGTGAACAGACAAGAGAACAAATGCTTTTCCTGTACTTTGAACTCTATTACTCCCCCCAAATTTCACAGTAGCATCATTTCTAGTTGTGTGTCTGCTAAGCAGAAGCAACATACTTTTTAATACAGCTTAACAGTTGTCATTTGGGTGATGATTTGCGTTCTTAATGTTTCGACTTGCAGTCATCATCATTGAGCTGGCCTTTCACAATCTTAGGGCGCTGATGTGATTTGAAGTATTTAACCTCTTAGATAAAGGGAACTGAAGCTCTGAATTTAAAACAGGAGAAAAAAGCTTTGCTAAGAGTAAGCAGAATGGGGTTGCACTCTCCTAAAGTATTTGCAGTAAGGGCTAGTTTCCTTCCACTAAAGAGGCACACTGGGAATGGCTTTCTCAGCTGGAAGTACTGTTATGTTTATGTAGCACACATCCCCAGGGACAGATGCTATGTATGATTTACTTCTAGTTTTACAGTTAGATTTGCTCAACATAGATTGGGAAGCTGCTTCCAGCCTTAGAGCCTAAGAACAGAGAGGAAATTCCACTGACCAGAGCAGAGAAACATCAGAGCAGGATCCCATCCATGAGTGGCTCATCACTGCTTCTGACTACACTGTCTGATACATTTCACAGAGCTGAGACAAACAGTGTCTCCTTCTCAGAATGCATCCCAGTTTCAGGGTATTGTTATGTTCAGAAATCATTTTTATGACTCTCCTATTTAAGGTAAAATTTTGCAGTTGAGATAAACCCATAGAGGATACATGTATCTACCCAAAAGGTACCTAGGATATGAAATGCTACACTGGCAGTAGATAAAATGTCAGGTGGTTTTGTTCTGTGGAAAGACATTTGAGCAGCATCCTAACAGAGACCCAGGAATTGCTTTAACCTTGGCAGAACAGCCTCACCTGGCATCAGGCTTCCTCACAGCAACAACACGGCACAGACTCACCTCGCCTGTCCTCACAGCGCCTATTATGTAAGGCTCTGCTTACCGTCCCAAGCAGTTTGGGATGAAGTTTTCAGCTCACAAGCAGTGTTTTCCCTGGAAGGCAATTTCTCTAGACTCCCTGTCCAGCCCCTGGCTCTCGTAAAGGGTGAAAGTGGCAAGTTCAGTCTTTTGAAGCTGAATGTTACTAATTATTCCCCAAGTGAAGTACATCTGCAGGTACCAGATCTCTTCTCTGACTCCTCTACAAGACCCAGAAGGCTTGGGAAAAAAGTTTCAATAACCTACTTCAAAAACGGCACTAAGAAGTATTTATTAATACTCATATTACACATTTCAGCTAAAATTATGCTTTTAAACTTCAAAAAATTTGAAAAACCCCTCACTCACCTGCTTGCCAGGCCCCTCAGATGTGACTCCCACTGTTTATAAAGAGTGAAAAGGAGGAAAGAAAACCCAGATTGTTTTACCTGGGGAAGTCTGTGAAGGGTCTGCCTCATGACAGCTTCTGGCAAAGGCCCCAGAAGGTCTACAGTCACTGGGGAAGTATCTCTTCTTCTATAGCTGCTTTAATCTAGAAGTCTAGTCTTCCTAGTGTGCAATTTCATATATACTAATCCTGCAATGTCTACTATGTTTTGCTGAAGCATTGGCTTTAGATAAAGCGAGCTTTTTTTAATACTGCATTATTCATAAACGTTAACTAACCCAGTTAAAAATTGTCTTATCCCAGTATGGAAAAGAACAAAAAGTTTTGGGGAGCTATTTGACATCATTCATTACGTTAGTGGAAAAATGCATCAGACTGAGTTCTCCAGATTTGCACTTCTTCTCCTTAACCTCCTCGTCATTAGACTTAGGGTGATTTCAGCCTGGACATGGTCCTCACTATGGTCTTCTAACTTCACGGTCCAGAAATGCCTATTAACAAACAAGAGAAGCACTATACCTCACTATTTTTTTCCATAAAACCACCACAAAATGTCATTTCTGTCACAGAACTTTCACAAATATTTAGAGGCCTTAAAAAAGTCTCATTTTTGACAAAGCAATGTTAAGTTACAGCAGAGAGGAAACTGAATGGTATTTCAACATCATTCACACTGAGCTACTTTTACAAGACTTGACCTGAAATTCTGGAATGTTTTCTGAATTTTCTTTTGCTGACCTCATATACAAGGATGTCCAAAAGCTGATTTCACGGCCTCTTTGCAGATGTCACTATCATCCAAAGAAGAGACATCACATATGTAGGGATGGGATAAAGGTCTGTTTCCTCTTAAATAGACAGCTATCGAACAGGCCACCAGCTATCCATAAGGCTAGTACTGATGGCCAGAATTGGCAGGATTTCAGATGCTGGACCCAGAGTCTTTAAAATTCTGGTCATGTGTTGCTGCCAGTGAAGGAAAGCTACCTCTGTGATTAGTTGCACTCACATAATGTAGTATCTAATTGCTAGTCCCCATCCTTTTTTGCATCTCTGAGAGCTTCTTTTGACTCTTAATGCCTTACAAGTTATTTTCCCTGTAAGATCATCAAGGAAAGCAAGAGACAGAGGGAGAACTCCCAGATAAGGGAACATAATTGCATTCTTTGCAAACAGGGCTTTAATAGAGCTGCACAGTCATGTTATTATTTAAAATTTGTTATAAGACTTCCCACTGTCAACAGAAGGAAAGGAAAAATTATTATTCATGAATTTCAATATTCTAAAATAAAGGAAGCTGATAAAATAACTGACAAGATGGTAAAAGACTATTGGCCTTTTTGATGGATCACCAAAGACTTGCTGAAACACCAATTGACAAGACGCTATATAAAATCTAAAATCATCAAATAAGAGAAGAGCAAGTTGAGAATCTATAACACTGAAACAAGCAGGAAAGACCCATTGACATAAGTTGAAGGAAAATCTGGCCATTAAATAGCAACTTCCCACAATCATTATACAAAACCTAATCACGAAGTCACAAGGCCTCTTAGATTTTATTGCTCCTGTATTCCTGTCTCCTTCACTGACCCAGGAATGTGACAGCAGAATAATTTCTATTCCTAAAGCAGTCCTCATCAATAATAGAGTTGATGTAAGTTTTCAGACTGGGCTCAATGACATAACTATGAATTATAGTATTTTTATCCCTCCCCCAATCTCTCCCTGTGACATTCTTGTGCTTTCTGATAGAGATAAAATCCATCCCCTGAGCTCCCAGCACAGGATTAGTCTGCAATTTCTGTAAATGCAAAGAGTTCACTGAAGGGATGGGACTAGTAACAGACAGGAGGAAGAATACTTCCACCTGCATCCTACTATAGGATGAATTATTAAGAGACTTAGTATTTGTAACAGAGATAAATCAATTGATATGTTTTCCTTTGTCTAAATGGCTTCCTAGTTTCTTTATATGAGTAGCTCTTAGGGACATCTGCAGCCTTTTTTAAGCAAGCAATGGTTAGCTATTAGACAATATTAGATTATTGACTTCATTTTTGGGGTTGCAACAGAGTGGAGATGGGTCTGTCAGAAAGACAGGAGTTGCTATGGGACAAACAAAAGTTTGATAAAGCTTTAGCAAGCAACCACTGGAGACTTAGTGTCTAGGCTCCGGAAAAGGTGAGATCCGCACCCTAGGACGCAATGAGGATGCAATGTAGACACTCAGATGAACATCTCCAGAAGCTAGTGGGGTGGTGAACGGTTGCTCCTGCTGGAATCATTGGTAGTATCAAGTATGGTAACTTCATGGTCCTTATTGGGACTTGAAAACTTTGCTTGTAATGACCAGGGAGGGCTCTCCATGTGGGTTGTTTAAGTTGTAGCTGGTGCTTCTGGCTATTGAACCTTCACCTTTGGGATAGAAATGGTGCAAATTTAACTTGGAGCTTTGTAATCTAACTGCTTTCATACTGCTTCTTCTCACGGATTTCATTATGCAGCAGCCCAGGACCATGCCCAAAGTCTCTCAGAGGCGTGATCAGCAGCAAACATGTCACCACACACTTACCTCAGAAGGGTGTGAAAACACTTTGTCTGGCATGGAGGGGAGAAAACTCTTGTCCTGCAATTTTGAGAAAGGGGAAAATTATTACAATACACTAAAACATTCTTGACCTGAAAAGGAAGGAGGATGGAGAAAAATGTACGTATTATGCTGTCATATAACCAACAAAACCTAAACCTTTTTCCAGACCCTAATATAAGGAAAAATTTGTGCAATCTGTCTACTGTTTTGTGAAAACCATCTGCAGCCTGCAGGAGCATACAAGCCTGTAGCAGAGTGCACAGATTTCAGTCTTTGGCCTGGTAAGGAGGCAAGGCATCCCTTTCTATAGGCTGCCTCCTCTGAAAAAGAAGGAAGTGATCACAGCAGAATGTCTTCCTCCAGAGGAATACCAGTGACATGGTGAAAGCACTAGAAACACGCATTTCCAGTTTTCCTACAGTCTCAGAGCGAGTGAATTAGGTCTTTTGTATGACCATTTTACTCTGGTATGTTTGTGAAAGTTAGTCCAAGGAAAATAATTGATATAAAGTGATTTTAAAGTTTACTCCTGGGTCATTGTTATTGTTGCTATTGTGAACATTTGTAACAGGTCCACAAAGCTACTTGAAGAGTAGCTGCTTTTTGTCTAATATCACACAGAGTATTATAATTTTAAAATTATGATTGCTTACATTTTCAATTTTCATAATCACATCATCAGTGGAAACACACCGTTTATACCCCAGAGATAAGGATAATCTTCCCACCCAAAACATTATTGTCAGTTTGTGACAGTAACAGGTTTCTTGTGTGTAACCTCCGCTGCTTTTGCTATTTTTCATTTTAAGAGCATGCCATTGCCTTGTGTCAGGAAGGATTTTCTTCTCTCCGTTCAGGTCCTTAGCAAAGCAACCATGTGAAGCACCAAGCAAATTATGTATGTAGCCTACTACATCCACCCTGTCAGTTGGCAATGAAAGAGAAGTAGATGGTTTCCCAAATACATATGAATATCTGTATTTCCATAGTTTCTGAACGTCCTAATGCATCTAAATGGAATCACATAAGAAAAGTTTGGTTTTAGTCTTTCAGACCTAAGAATGGAGTATTGCACATTTTAATACCCCAAAACACTTAATATTTTACAAAATTTTGAAAGTTGCTGTTGCCAGATAAAACTAGACTAAAATAAATATAAACCAGGTTTAGATTTGGAAGAAAAGTACCTAATTCCCATCAACTTGCAGCTACAGAAATTTTAGAGGATATAGTCTCTTTAAGAGTGTTACAAAATCCAAAGAACAGGAATATCTGTCGTTTGCTTACTAACTCTGGTTTTATGTTGAGGTGGAAAGATGGACAGACATACACATTTGTGCATTTATCTTATTGTAGTTGTAGGGTTGTAAAACCAATGGAGGGAAGGTAGATCAGCCTGAATGGAATTACACGATTACATGTATTTGCAGAGCATGAATCTACTTTTATTCGGAGTAACTGCATGCTAATAATTGTGGTACTTCAACTATTCTGGTCTTGTTAAATCTGTTAGGTAGAGAAGTCATCTTGTAAAACATGCTTTGCACTTCCCTCAAGTAGACAGCTGTGTTGGAAAATTTTATCTGCCACTTCTATGCCTTGTGTTACAATTCTCCTCAGGACAACAGAGCACAAAATGGTTGATGAAAATGAATGAACTGTTATTTTATAACAATATTTAGTGTCCTCCACCCACATGCACAAGAGGCTGTTCAAGAAAGAGCAAAAGAGAATAAAGTCACTTACATTAGCTAGATAGTTTAAAACTGAATGTATATTAATGAATCAATAATATTGTAAATCTAGTAATTCCCTAGCAGAAAGAGGTGTCTTATCTCCACTCCCCTTCAAAAAGTGCTCCTGTTATACAAAGATTCCTGGAGGAGCTGGTCCTTTGCATATGTCCTGCATGCCTGTTTATACAGTCACTTTAGAGAAGTCAGGATAGCCTCCACCCTCTAAAACAATAAGTCAGTAGTAAGAACTCTTCACAATTACTTTTCATGTCACAACATAACTTGTTGGATTTTGGGGATACATCAGGTGCAGGGGTCAGTAAATTCATGCACTCTGTGATATGCTTCCATCTTACATGTAAGAAAATTATTAATACAGTTTCTCCATTGGTTGTCGGAAACCAACCACTTGAGACTACTTTTTGTCACCGAGTTTTCTGCATCTCAGATGTTCCTGTTTTGCTTCATTTACTCCTGTTGTTTCACCTCATATTCTACTTGTATAGCCAATAAAATACTAATTTACACACACGATCTTTTATTCTTGCAGTCATATTGATTCAGTATGCTCTTTTACTATACTCAGCCATATTGAATCAGTCACTCAATCATCTCACATCATTTTCAGGTGGACAGACAGGCATATTTGCTTCCAGACTTGCTTCCAGTCATATTTCTTGACCTGTTCACTTCTACTCACCCATTACCACTAACCCTTAAGCAGCAGCATTAGCTCAGGAGAGCTTTGATTCCTAGAATTACTTCACCAAACTCTCTTTTATGGTTATTTTTCTCAGATATTCATTAACTACAGGTTGCTGTAGAGATAAAACTACTTTTATCTCTTTGAAGGATGCAAACAAACGTGTTTTGTGGATGCCTCCTGGGCTCGTAACTTGGTTGATGAGACCACGGGATTTGTCTTTTAATGACTGTATCTAGATCTGCATTAGTTCCCTAGCCATCATGACTGGAACCAGACTGATTGCATATATGAGGATGAGATATCAGATTATATTTGCATATGCACATGCATATGTACATGTATGTAATTAATAGTGTCCAAATCAGAACTCTTGTTCTTCTGCATATTTCTCAAATACAGCCAAGCTGTGTCCAGGGAGATAATCCACCTGATTTGATCAGCTGATATAGTTGGGAAAAAACTGTCACTTTCTGAGACACTAAAGCCCATTTGACATTCCTTCAAGTTGCTATTACTTCCTGTGCTTTTCTCTGTAAATTACTCAGGAATCATTCATGGACTTATACCAGCAAAAAAAAAAAAATCATGTGCATTGTAGTTTTGTGAAGTATGCAGAGATTCAGGGCAGCAGATGACTGTTACCTATTTTTGCTCCTTGTGCAAACAAGGTCTGTGTTTTATGAGTGATCCCATGGAGAATATTTCAAACCAGGAATTAATTCATTAGTTCACTGCTCTGCTCCAGCAGTAGCAGCTACACTAGAAGCCCAGCAGCAATTCTCTTTGCAAAGCTCTGCCACAACATATTCTCAGCATGGCTAATGAGTGCATATTTCTCATTTACACAGGAGCTCTATCTAGTATTGCAAATCAACTGAAAACATTAAACTTTGATTATGGATAGCATAGATAGCATCATTTTAGTAGTAGCGGCTGCTGATACAAGGTGACTGATGGAGTAAGAGAGCTACTGCCATTTTTCTCTGCCCTATACTTAGCTCATCTGTCTTGTCTGAGTAAATGCTGCGATCACATCCATTTGCCATCTCCTGGCAACCTTCATTTCTCTTCTACATCCACAACTGGTATTCTGTGACTGAATTTTGTCCATTGCATGCCCTGTTTTTGAGCTAGCTGTCCTACTTAGTTTCAGTTACATCTTCATGTATCACTGATGAATAATTTCCTAGATGGATGTTTGTTATAAACCCATCCATTGATCTTCCTGACTTACCCTGAAATATTTAACACCTTATATATTTCTCTGTGCTAAAAAAACCCCCATTTTGCAGACACCTTTTATTTTTGCTCTATACATCATTGTTAGCGAGATGCTTTTTTTAAATACTTGGAGAGATGAGCTGACTTTTCAGAAAGTTACAGAATTTATGACACACTACCACCCAGCTTTGTTCTCTGATCCCCCTTCTTTCAGGACCTGTGCTCTGATAATCTATACTAAATTTATCCCTGGTTTTGCTGGAGGTTCTCTCATTACATCTCATTTCCAATGAGATGTGTCCCTGTTCTCTGCATTTGCTTCATGCTTGTATTTTAATTTCCTTGCAGCAGTTCTTTTACCATAAACGTAAACCTTACATCATTATCTTCTTGGATATGGGCATAGCAGGAACTGTAAATGTTGAATGCTTGACCACTGTAATTTTTCTGGACCACTCATGGAAAGATTTTTCAGGCAGGCTGCAACCAGTGCAGGTGGCATTAATATTTCTCACAAGCTCACGTTTCTACTTACACTTGAATGTTCCTGTGTTCTTTGCTGTCATCACAGGGATAATTTATGCTTGATTTGGTGCCAGGAACTTTCAAACCCCAAACCAAGATACATAGAATGTGAATGTTGCTTACAAAAAGTCAGGGAATTGCATCTAGTATAGAGGCAGAGAAGCTGCAGTTAAACATTGTATTATTGGCCAGTGTCAATAAAACTGACCCTGGACTCTTCATTAAATATAGGGTGTATATTGCAAGGACTCTTGCTATATTCTGCCACCACTTGCAGAAGCAATATAAGATGTGGGCACCTTCTGTGCAGCTAATATCCTAAGAGGAGCTGAAAAGGAAAGGCTTAACAAAGGACCTTGCATAGAGCCCTTCTCCTCATCAGTACACACACAAGGATAGTTGTTATCATGGTAGTTGTCGTGGTTTAAGCCCAGATGTAACTCAGAAAACCACTCCATCTCTCTCTCACTCACCCCTGCTTTCCTCCCCACCCCTGTGTTCCCAGAGGGATGGGGAGGAGAATCAAAAGAATGTAACTCCCACGGGTTGAGACAAGAACAGTCCAGCAACTAAGGTATAACACAAACTGCTGCTACCACCAATAATAATAATGATAAGGGAAATAACAAGGGAAGAGAATACAACTGCTCACCACCCAGCCTGACCCCTGCAGTGATTTGGCCCTTCCGAGTAACTCCCCATTTACATCCTGGGCATGAAGTGCTGTGGTATGGAATACCTCTTTGGCTAGTTTGAGTGAGGTGTCCTATCTCTGCTTCCTCCCAGCTTTCCCTCCTCCCTGGCAGAGCATGAGACTCAGAAAGCCTTTGGTCTGACTAAACATCACTGAGCAACGACTAAAAACATTGGTGTTATCAGCGCTGTTCCCAGGCTGAAAGTCAAAACCACAGCCCTGCACCAGCTAGTAAGAAGGAATAAAATGACTGCTACTGCTGAACCCAGGACAGTAGTAAATCTAAAAAGGGGATATAAGCAGTGCCTAAGCATCAAGACCAATTCTTAACTACTCCTGTAATTCCTATTCTCTGAATTCTATCCCACTGCAAAGATATTATGGATTTGTGACAGACAGCTGATTTCAATGGTATCACTGAATCCTTTCTCAGTTAGTTTAAAAGGTTTTGTTCAAATCAGAGCCATGATTTATGTAGTTGGATTTAGGTCTTTTTTTCACCCTTTTGCAATGAAGCTTCCTGTTTGTTTTTCAAGTTCTCCCACTGTATAAATGTTCAAAAGAAGGATATTCCTGAAGTCTGACCTAACATGTAAGAATAAAGTCAGGATGGCTAAAACTCTCAATGACTGATTTACAATTTATCGAATAGGTAAATAATGTTTTTCTTTAGTAACACTGACTGTTCTTCTGCACTTGGAGAAGCAGAAAACCAAGGCTGCCACTGTCCAATTTCTCCTTTTTCTTCTACTGTTTATTCTGCAGAAGCCAAACTCCCTTTATAGCCTAATTAAGAAAGTCATATTTCTCTACATTTTACAATAGTTGGGGTTCAAGGGTAAAAAGAATCTGTCATATTTGAGCCCTTATGCAGCACTGCAATATAGATTGTTATGCTATAATAGCAATAGCAGTGCTAGTAGTTGTGATTAATTTATCCCATAATCAACATAATAGAGACATAGTCAGATCAGCAAGACAACCTTGATAATGGTGAATGGTTAACAGGAATTTTTTCTCAACTCCAGAATAATGAATTGAATACCCAGGGTAGCATTTGAACTACCTCATTCTTAAACTGTTGTTGTTTTGGGCAAAGAACAAAATTTGGCCTCTTGTCATCATTATTTTCTTCATTCTCCTGGGCTATATGCTGCTCAGGGCAGGGACCTGCTATTGCTCTTTGCTCTGTAAAACCCCAAGCACACTCCTGGGTCTTGTAATAAATAATAAAAACCAGTTCTAAAACCAGAGGAATAGAACTGCTTTCAAAAAAGGGGTTTTATGCTTTGTATAGCACCAACTTTCATGTGTTTCTCAAAGTACTCCTTGTGAATTTAGTTGCTTTTGATAATTGCATTGTGGGAAAAGGAAACATTATTCAGCTGGCTGTTCTACAAATGTAAGCTGACATAATAAATGCAGTCTTTCTCCTGTGCACATATCTTTTTACAGCATCTTTCTTTACAGTTTATATGCAGTTGCTCTTCTATGCTGAGATAACTAAACATTGAATAATTGCAGTGCAAGGTCAAAAATCAATTATATGGAGATTATAGTCATTTGTTTATAAAGCTAAAGTAATACTTTATATCACAAGTCTCTTCAGTGACAGGTTAAGTGGGTTAATCAGCAACTAGTTTTCTCTGCAATCCTGACTCAAATTTTCCTTTAGTAGGAGTGATGGAATGGCCCCAGATACATACTTCTGATCATCGGCAAAGATGTGGGGATTTTTGGAAATTGCAAAAATCATTGGCATCTACCACTGGTTTGCTATCAATGTATCTTACTGTGTCTGGATAGCATGGATTTTAAGTAGTGGAGAACTATATTGGGTGCCCCTGAATGAACACACCCATCTTCATGGCTGATTCAGAAGTCTGAGATGTCTCAGGCCAGATACTGTGTTACAACATCTTGTGGGATCCAGATTTTTTGGCTAAACCTCAGATTTTCCAAGTCATCCTTGCCTGTCAGGAGGGCAATGCCTCAATTCTCTACCTCCCTTCTTTTCTAACAAAAATTGTGTTGTTTTGTTTGGTTGTTTTCTTTTTTTTTTTCAATTCCTCCTCATTTCCTGAAATCTTCAAAATTGTAAAGCAGTTATTGTAATGTCAGAAGCAAACATCCACATCCTTAATTGTAACATATGACATTGATATATCCATGTTACCTGTGCTGAAAAAGTAATGAGAATTTTGCTAACTCAGTGGTTTGGCTTAAAAAGTGATTTTAGCTAACC
The DNA here is from genome assembly GCA_009867235.2 of Psittacus erithacus. NCBI lineage: Eukaryota > Metazoa > Chordata > Aves > Psittaciformes > Psittacidae > Psittacus > Psittacus erithacus. The sequence goes on from WYDI02004773.1 coordinate 31,828, forward strand.
CAGAGCTTGTTAAGAAAATGTAAAAAGTGGCACTTAGCACAAAAACTAACCTTAAAATATCTTTTTATAAAAACCAAACCAAAACTAAACTAAGTCTGGCTTACAAACTGTTTTTAGAAAATTTGAAAGATTACTACAGAATAATACACATGTATCATCACCTCATATATAACTGCCCTCTTTCTTTAAAAAAAACAGAAAAAACTCCCCAGTAGACCAGCCAACTCACACATACTGTTCATCCTCAAGTGTTGGCCATATTTTTATCTCCATGGAAGATATCAGCTTAAATGTAAACCACCCAACATTTGGTTTTGATGTCCAGGATGGTGTCTGTCCTGCAGGTTGCTGCATTGCGAAGGTGTAGCCAAACCAGCTGTACTGAATTTTGAGGTACTACCAGGAAAGGAGCAGCATCAGGATGCAGTTCAATAGTGCAAGTTAACCAGGGATAAGCTCCATGGCACCATGGCTGGAAGGTTTTCTGGGCCCAAGAGGTCTGGCAACAGCCAGCTTGGTTATTTCTGCACTAGTTTCTTATGGGATAAAAGGAGGTGAAATCTTTCCATGCAGCCTCTGGGGCAGAAGAAAAACATTTCTGCAGCTGCCTTTGAGGTAGTGGATATAGTATGTTAAATACTACACACCAGCAAAAGGAGTTTAAAAAACACTGATTCTGGTGACAAGTATTATAAAAACAAGGTTTGACTAGTAATTTGAATGGTAGGAAGCATTTTGAATTTAACTTCTTCCACATCCTGTCTTCTTGCTCTTATCATTGTATCTGAAATGTTCAGAAGTAGAGAACATGGCCCTGACTTTCAAATAATGCAACAAAAAAATTCAAAGCAAGGTGTTGTCTAGATGGGAGATGAATATTTTCCACATGATTATTGAGAAGATGTGGTGGTGGGATGTCAGAAAGTTCAGTTATGCTAAATTGCTTACTGGCTATTACTCACTGATTTGGTATATATTTTTGCTGCTGTTGAAATGCATTTTGCAGCTCCAGACCTAAATACTGATGATAATACAACTTTTTATAATCAGTTGCTTTTCTCTAAAAAAATTAAGCATAGAGTTCTTTGCTGTACTGCATTAATATGTTGGTGACCTCCACTTGACTTAAAACAAAGACAAATGTTTAAAATACCTAAATGAATTAGGGCTCAGAGGGATGTCCTGGATTAGCAAGTCCAGCCTACTGTCTTGGCCAATCAATCATGCTAAAATACCAGCTCCATCTCGAAACTGAAACAGCTTCTTGCCCTATATGTGGCTAATGGAGTGATGCCGTAGAACCTGACAGGAATAGTGCTCCAGTGATTGGAAAACTTATGCTGGTCTTCAAGTTATATTTGATTTGCAATGCTTTGCTTTAAATAATGTTTTGCCAACTTACACATTTACACAGAAAATAACTTCTACTGTACATTACAGATCCCAACTGTTGATCCTGGGTGGGCAGCACAGTTTTTAAGCATTTTGTTCATCATTTCACTTGTCACTGTGGGTATTGAGGGGTGGTTTTTGAGAAAAAAAGAAAGAAGAGCTAAATTCTGTGTTGTGATTTAAAAGATAACGGGGTGATGTTTATCTCCTTCCTGCCTTGCCTGTAGCACCAACTGTAGTTGCTTTTCTATACTCATTCTCTTAATCATTTTATTTGTTTATTTAGTGGCCAAGAACATTGACTTAAAATATGAAACTTAGATCAGTCATCAGAGTTTTCATTCATTGCTTCCTGTAAAAGGAAGATGACAGGTATTTGTATTGTAAATGAGTAAGTATTTATAAGAAAGATTCACACACTGAGATAATAAAAAAATTAGGTTAGGTATTTAAATATTAATAGCTAGGTTGTTATGGGGTTACTTGCTTTCAGACTTCTTGTTTTTGCTCCCCCTTTCTTTGTTAAATATTAATCCATTTTCCTTACTCTTCTTTCTTCCTCCTACTTTTCAATTCCTTTTGCTTTGCTGCCTTTACTTTTCTTCAATAAAACGTCTTAGTTTCCATTTATTTGTTCCTTTTTCACAAAAAAAAAAAAATTGCCTTTTCTTTCACTTTTTAGCTGGACAGTAGCAGAAAAAGTAAATGGAGTGGTGAAAAGCAAGACCAACAACATCCTCTATGAAAGTTGCTTGGAAGGAATCCTCACTCAACTCAATTTTAGACTGGCCCAAGAGTGTAAAGGAGTCACAAAGCACCAAATCCCTTGCTTTTTCCATCATCCAGCTACCTACACTTTTATAGGCAATAATGTTAAAATATTTTATTGTTTTATTGTTTTTCTTAAATACCAAACAAGTAACTATGTCAATTAATTTTTCCAAGGCTTTTCACTTGCCTACTATTTAATGATAAAGTGTTTTGCTGCTTATCGTATGATCACTTTTCTAAACAGTACTTTACATTTGTACATACCACATAAAATGAACAAACTTCTCTGATAATTACTTATGGTCTCTTATATTGTCATACATTAAATTACAGAGAATTCATAATTGCTGTCATTAATACCTCCTGTCTCCTTAAGAAGCAAAAGGCAGAGGCACAAGCTTATCCACTGTGTCTTTGCAGAAGTGTCTGGTCTTGGCAGATGGATTGAGTCCCAAATCCTGGGAAACCCCCTTAGACACATCAGGCCTCACTGCTTTTGCTTTGCTAACAATGTAAAGTTCCTAACCCCTTTAGAGAGGTCCCTGGTGTGCTGCAAAAGATGGTGCATCTAATAGCAGGGTGTCACAGGATGTCAAACAGGATGATTTTCTGCCTGCAATAATACCATGGAGTAAAACAAACCAAAATTAAACGTGTGCTACCTCTCCTTAGGAATAAATTTTCTGTGCACCAGACCATAGAGGGAAGTTCAATGAGACCTGTTTACATGAATACTCAATAAAATAATAGACTTACTGAGGTAAGCTATTTGAGGACATGAACGGGTGAAATGATACAAGAATGAACTCACTTTAAAAAAACCCTGAAAAATAAATTTTGCATTGCAAACAGATATAAATTTCACATACCAGCAGGGAACTTCGATGAATATTAGTCTTGTGCAACATGCTCATGTGTGTAAAATGGGTTTCTCCTGTACTTTGGCTTTAAAAACGTTATTCACTGTTTTCTAGTACAAAGCCCCAGCAGGCATGCTCTTGGCTAGCTAGTTGAGAACTCTGCCCCAGTTTTCCATAATGCATTCATGAAGGGATTTGTAACAACCAGTGGTTACTGCAGCAGAAAGACTAAAATGTTGTACTGTGTCACTTTTGAAACAAACGCAAAAGTTCAATTGCATCTTACAGCCTAATGATGTGCTATAAAGAGTGGCATATTGCTGGCAATGTATAATCTATACTCAAAGCAGCCATTCATTAAGATTTATAATTTCTTTCTTATATACTTCACTCTTCAGGTTTAAACTGTGGATTTCAGAAGCCTCTATTGGTGACTCGGCCTCACTGTGGTAAGTACCTGCACCCTGCAGGGCTCAATTTACTGAAAGCTTTACAGAGAGTCCCCAGCAAATACACCTCTCAGCTCCCTACATCTCTCGGCTCTGTTTTGCACAGAACAGGCGTTGTCTGAGCATCTGTGATGAGGCCAGGAAGGTCAAAGGGCTCATAGGCATATCAACAATATGTAAAGCCTGGGGTTGCAGCAAACTGCAGTCAACACAAGGCTCAGGGCTGGGCTAGAGTACTGTTACTGTTAAGCAAGAAACATAAAGTCATTAAATACAAACATGACTAGTTTAAGGTGAAGAACAGCACCTCCTTAGCCAGGAAAACTTGGCTTATCAAAATTGGTTTCCTCCCTAGTTCTCCTTTCTTTCTCCCTCACTTTAATGCTACTGAGAGCTTGCTTCTCTCTTTCCTCTGTTTTCTTTGTTTCCAGCAGTTTGCAAGTCTCTCTTCCTCAGTTTCACGCTCCCCACTCTTATTCTTGGATTTTTTTCTGTCTTTTCAAAGCTCTCTGTATTAAATAAAGGAGTGCCCTCAACCTGTATGAGGAAGAATGTGGAAAAAAGTCAGAAGAAAACTTTACCATATAGAAGATTTCTTCTAAATTGATACAGGAAGGTATATATAGTCACAGAGAAAGAGATGCCATTTATGGGCATCCCTCTCTTCACACAGCTTATATCTCCCTTTGAATCTGACTTCATCTAAATAGAGCTCAGAAACCTGCTGAGATGGTATGGTACTCAGTTACAGAAAAACATGTATAACGAGTGACATCATTGACATGCTATGTTACTGCAATCTCAGATAGCTGGTAAACGACTTCTGGAACTTCTGGCCATGCCCACAGCAATAGAGCAAGAGCAACATCCACCTAGAAGGAGTCTAGCCACTATCAGAAGCTGGGCATTGCAGCGTTGGTCAGCATCCCCACATGTAAAGGCATGATCAAATATAGCTACACCAATAGGATTTCATTCTCAGTACTGGAAGAAAGACACTGATCCAGACTAATGAGCTTTACTCCTAAAAGGGAAAATAACAATAAGCATTGCCCAATATGAAGAACTTTGTAATGACAAGCCATGCAGTTTGACAGTGTTTACCTTGAAAGATGTAAATTTGGTCATTTTTGCTCTTGCAAGATTGGATTTAATTTATAATGACTATACTTTTATTTAATTTCAACCCTTGCAAACACTGGATAACAGCATTCATCTGCGCTGTGAGCTGGAGCAGACCCATTCTACCTTTCTGGAGAACCCAATATTCAGACGAAGAATAAAAAATTACTGCAATTGGTAAGAGAACTAAAACCTTCCAGGTGGATGTGAATTAACACTGGGATTACTGCAGACAGTCTTTCTGGAAACTTAAATATGTGTGCAGCTCTTGAGAAAGAAGGCTTGAACGGGAGGGAAAATGCCTGTGACGAAAGCATTTTGGTCTTGAATCTCTTAAGTGGAGAATTTTTTTTCCTCAGCAATGAAACAGGATGTGCTGCAGGTTGCATGTGGCAGCTACAGCAGAAATCAAGCTTCTTAATATACAAGTCTTAGGAGATTGCAGCTATCTCATGTGCCAATCTCAAATTAACCCTTTCATATCCTAAAACTTATACACAAAAGATAGCACAAAATGTCTTATGTGTGTTACTTACTTCCATGACCCCTGTATTGTTTCTGCACAGTCTGTATACAGACCTTATTTTTATGGTAGGATGAGAATACCACAGTCATGTATTGGGATAACAATATGTATGATGTGCTCAACTCTGAGCCATATAATTTATGAAGCCTCTGTAACAGGGACAAGACTGAGGGTTTGAGAGAACTGGGGGAGAAGCTCAATTGAGGAGCCTTAGTGGGACCTCTTAATACTACTGTTATGTCAATAAATCCTAATAATAGCAAAAAATGAACCAGTTGGGAAAGTGTTATTATCCTTTTTCAACACAGGCCAAGGAAGTTATTGGTTTGATTTGCAGTCACATCTGAAGTAGAGCTGGATGGTTGCCTGCGTTCAGAAGTATTCACCAAGCACATGCAGCAAGGAACATGGGGCCCAGGAAATGTGGAGAGCCAATTGCATGCACACTCTGTGGGGACTTCAGGCTATCCCAGCAGAGGTGTTTAAAAGTCACCTTGCACAAATATCCAGGCTGCAGAGACACCTCTCTGACCTGAGCCACCGAGACTTTTGAGATTTTTTCCCTTGTGATAATAAAGCAACTTCAAAGTGATAACAGTGCAGGGTGAAGTGCATCTCCAAGGCTTAGTGAAGAGTGGCAAAACACAGAAGAAAATACTTCTGCAAAAAACCAGTTTTCCAAAGTCTGATTCCACTTTTCCAAATGGTTTGCTGCTTGTCTAATTATGCATTTCTGTTCCTCCCTTGATGGATCTGAACTCTGCTGACTGCAACCCAAAATTTCCCCTCCCAAATGCTGAAATGAACCCCCACATATCGAAGCTCAATAAAACCAGCAAAAACCTACAACTGGATTTTCTTTCCCTAAAATTACTCCTTGCATTTTATAACTCCTACATAAATAGCTGTGATATTGTAAATATGATAAATCCCTCTATATAAGCTGAATAAATTGATTAGGAACAAACCAATCATGTGGGCTGGACTAGATTGGTTTATTGATGATTCAATAGCTAATTGCTTTCATAGTGGGATAAAAAATAAGGAAGAAGTGAATGCAGAGAGAAATATATGTTTGGTTTTGGAATGGCTAATGGGCTGCTGGCCAGGGAAGGCTGAAAAAGACTGCAGGAGTTTTGGATACAGTAAGAACCTATTACCACTGGTGGGCATGGAACAAAATTCTAAGGAAGACATCCACAGGCTGCTGTGCTTGGAACAATATAGCTGTGGTTCAAGGGTTTCTCTTTTATGGCCTGATTACAAATGCAATATGATTAACTGCTCCATAGACTTTAAGCCAATGATTTCAAAAAACATTACAGAGCATAATTAAGTAAGAAATTTGATCTGGGAGGAAAACTTGGAGATGGTCATTCCAGCTTCCCACTCTTTCCTGTCTTCTTTATTAGATGTGTCTCTGTTTACTGGATTGTGAATAGTAGAGCTTGGAGGTAAAGCTAACTAATACTAAAAAATTTGTTTGTGTGAGGTAGAAAGGGCATATGCATTTGAGTTGTAGTCTGAAAGACTGAAGGTGTCAAACAAGAATAAAGAATTAGATAAGCAAAAAAGGAAAGCTAGAGGGAGAAAAGTAGCAAAACAACTTCGTATTAGTAAGAAACTAAAGGGAAATGTGGCAACCTTGAAAGGATGCTGGGAAGAGTGTTGCACGTCAAAGTGGGTTTTGTAATATTTTGTCCACAGCAGCCCAGAAGTGCTTTTGCCTTTAATAGCAAATATGCTTGATGTTTCTTCCTTCTAAACAAGGTTTTGAACATAACTCTAGTCCTCCCCAGACAACGTAAAGCAAGAATCTACTGTTTCAGGGTGAAAAAGGAAAATCCTTAAGACCTCTCCCTATTGTTCATTTTCCATAACTTTTTCAGCAACAAGCAAAGGACTATACACAGTGCACAGAGAGAATATTGTAGATTATTTAACTCCCAGCAGTTCCGCAGCCATGCAAAGCTTTCTGTTGAAAAGCAGTGCCCAGTCATTCTCCTAGCCTGAGTGAGCAGAAAAACGAATGATTTAGCACCATCTGCATTTTAAGCAAAAATGAATACAGCAGAAGTGAGCTGGAACCTTAGTAAATGGGGAAGGAATTTAAAAGTAGCACAATAATACTTGAGAAACTGAAATACATTTGAAAAATAAGTGATCAGTTTTCACCAGATAAAGTCAAATCCTGGAGCTGTGGGCAATATAGGTTTTATGCAGGAGTAGCAATTACTATTGCTGCAGAACAGGTGAAGAAACTATCAAAGACTGAGCAGTTGCTAACTGGCTGATCTGATGAGACAGGCCACAGGTCAGCAAGGTCTGTGTGTCAATGAAAACCCAGAAAAACTAAAAACAGTAGCCTTTTTCTGAAATGAGTGTTTCAGGGCCATAAGCTGCATGGTTTCTTCAGTAAAGTGTCTTGGTGAGTCAAAGTAGAGCTTGAGCAACAGAGATCTGTCTATAATATGGTTAAAAATACGGAATAAATGTCAGGATAAAAATACTACTAAAAACCTAGAGGAGTGCAAACTTACAAGTTGTAGATGAATACTATATCATTAATAGGAAAAAAAAAAAAGGGAATGGTAGAAGAGAGTCTTAAATCTTAGCACTAGGACCTTAGGAAATGACTCAATAAAATGTCTCAAGGAATCCAAATTAAAAAGTACATCCCACCGTGCAGGCAGTAGAACTACAGGCAGCAGGGACCCACATGCATCTGTCCGGGCCAGGTATGCTCCTGAAGGACCCTCTTCCAGGGGTCTCCTAGGTGACCTAGGAGAAGGTGGCATCCGCATCAAGGAAGAGTCACCCTACTGATATGGACGGTGATGCTTCATTCGCATATGCTCACAATGGGCTTGGAGATCCATGATAAAAAAAGCAATGCAATATGCATGTAAAGTGTTATTATTATTTCTTTTACACAGGTTTATTAAATTTAATGAGGACATAGAGGGATTCCATTAATCCTAACCATAGTACCAGTGTCTCTCAACATTTTCTTGATTAAGCCACTGAAAATGTAACAGCTCTGAGTGCCTTGCATTTTTACACCATGAGATTGTTAAGTGCACTCTATACACAACTGCATTTACTCATTACACCTGAATTTTATTCCAGTGTGTGCTTTATCTGCTCAGCCCCTTTCACAGTAAAAGAATATGTTCCTACATAAAGTCCACAAATGTATTTTTCCTGTAACACATTGCAATAAGTGAACATTAATTCATGGTAAATTATCAAGGACCTTCCATAGAATTATATATTACATCTACATGAGTATCAGGGGAACAGCATGATTAATATCATTATCACAATGAATAATAAAGGAATTAATTTGATTTGCTGCTAACTATAACAGAGAAACATTTAAATTTTCCTTTTGGAAGACATCTTCCCTATTTTCCCATACAAAGTCTTTCCAGCTTGAAGGTAGAAAGTGTGGGAGTGATAGCTGAAACACAAATGCTGAGTGATCAAAATGCTCTCAGAGCTTATGGTCATAAAATTTAAAGCCTGCAACTGAAATAGGAGGATGGTCTACAAGCTGAGCTTCTATGACTTTTTTTTCTGAGGTGGCTTCAATAGTTATTTGCTTTTGCACAGATTAATGTCTTACAACAGATATTAATTTTCCTCCTATCACAATGACTATCAAATAAAGCAAGTTCCCGTATCTATTGCCAAGTAGTGGTATGTTCCTTTATCACTATGTTCTTTAAATATCTTCCCAAGGAAAAATTAACAATGGATTTTCAAATAGTTTCTGAATCAGCATGAAGAATCAGTATGGTAAAAAAAATCCTGACAGTGCCTTCTTCCTATCAGGACTCCTATCCTCTCACTGCATCCATTGTGAGTTGGGTAAACAAAGGATAAATCAGTGCTTGAATCTGCGAGGTATTATTTTGTGGGGTAATACATACCCAAACTACAAGGTTTATTCAGCTCGTTTTCCAAAGTGTTTCAAAATTTTAGGCTGCACTTGGACAAAGCACTAGAAAATATGATGTAACAAGCAACTCTTGTCTTTGCAGGAAGAAAAGGAGACAGTTATAATGTATTTTGTGATCCCCACTTCTCCGGTAGCATGTTTACATGCAACAAATCTTTGGTGGGGGGCAAAGAATGCCATTTACTTAGTTCATGGAATGTCTTCAACTCAGTGAGATTTAGATGAAGCTTCTGGACATTACAGGGGTGAGTGGTCAGTTAGTTCAGAGTGTTAGGGCACTTGCACTATCCAGCACAGAAAATCAGAGAATCTTTCCTGTCCAGCAGAGCGAACATTTTATGCAGACCTACTGTCATGATTCAACCTACGCTTCCCCAGGGTAATGAAGTCTGTCATTACTATTCTTTTCTACCAAACATTAACATTTAGTCTTAACTCAGGGATTCCAAAGCCTCAACAGAGATGCTGTGGGTGATCCCTTCCAGTGGGCTATCTCTCTCAGGCAGTGCCTGTTGGCAGCCTGGCAGCCCCAGGACCAGCCTGCTCCATGCTCAGACTTGATGCTCCTGGCGTGCTACTCTGCCCAAGCCAGGGAGAAGCAGGATCTCCATTTACTGCACCAAGGCTTCAACAGTCTGTCTGTGCCAGGATTTTATGATCTTTTTATAAAAAACACTAAAGAAAACTTGAAATTAGATAGCTCAGTGAAATGTTCCATGCACAGTTACAGACTGTGCAACATTTGGATTTCCTTTTGTAAAAGTGGATTCTGGGAAAATAATGGGGTTTTAATAAACAATAGAAACTTCATTAGCGTTTTTAGAAAAGTCTTGTCCTTTGGTAAAGCCATTGTGCTGTATTCATGAAGCAAATAGTGTATTAATGGGTTTTCATCTACATTTCCCCGATACATGGGCAGTATTGTTCATAAAAATGAGCTACTAAAAGATACTAAAGAGCTACCTAGAAACAACAGCCTAAAGCTGAGAACATAGGTTATCTTCCCAAAGCAGGCTTACTAGCTAGGAAACGATTGCAAAGTTCCAAATGTAAAAAATTTGATCTACTGCCGCCTCCTTCGTGTGAACTGCTATTTATAGTGACAATAGGATGGCAGATAGCTGTTTAGCAGTTTGATGTAATAATTTATATTCCAAGTGAGGTAGATAGCTTTTTGATTGTGAATAAATACAAATGCTGATTCCCATCTATCAGCATGTATACATTCATTATCTCCCACGTTTACCAGAAAGCACAAATGCTAGGATCACTGCCATAGTAGTAATTACTAATACATAGCAGGCTCCAAAGGACCTAAAAAGTTTGCTAGTTACCATGAGAAATATTGCCTCCAGGAAATGCATGATTCAAAACCAGTTTGTACGTGGCAAATGCCTACCCATAACCATGCATAATTCAAGTAATTCATGAACCATAGAGGCCTCACTTGTTACTCCTGAGACAACCAACAAATGTCATAGTATGAATAATAGAAGAACACATATATTTGTACAGCACATTGAATTATCTACTGTAACTCCTCAACTCATTACAGCTACTGGCAATTATCTCTGTGTCAGCAGACATGGAATAAGCAGAATATTTACCTGGTGGGCTTTAAAATTCTGAAACTGCTTGTCCTCAACACTGTCTGTTACTTTGCCCTGCACTGGGACACACATGGAGTCCTATCTAACGCGCTAAGTGTTCATTTTACAGCTTGCAGCCCAGAGTGAGTCTAGTGCTCAGTAATTTTTTTCCAGTAGGCAAATGGAAAACTTTGCAACTGTGAGTGTAAATAAAATTCAGCTGACGCAATTCACATGCAGTCACCATTATTTAATTGTGTAACTAAGCTGGTGGGAAGAAATTTGTCAAGTCTCCTACCTGGAGTATAATAAGTCTCTGACCTAGTGCCACCAGCACTCTGTGGGTCACTTTTATTGGCTAGGTTTCATCTTCAACACTTCAGAATTCTTCAGTGTAGATATCAAGATGCTTACAGTTTTTCAGACTCCTTTTCATCCCAAATGGAAGAAACAGGCACTATTCATTTCCACAGCTAGCAAACATAATGAAAAAAAGTATTCATTTTAACTGTAGGTGGCTGACACAGGATGGTTTAATTTCTCTCCAGATGTGATTCCTTCCATTAATTAGAAAGAGTCTAGAAAGAGATCACCTTAAATGCAGACATCAAGCTTGCTAATGTACACATTTAAAGGAGCTGAATATCTTTATCATATACAGAGCAATTATTCCAGGTGTGCTATGCTGAATTTGGATTTGTGTGTGCTTTAAATCACAATTCTACTTTTTGTTTTTTTGGACTGCCTATTTCTTTCATTCAAACATAGGCCAGATGTTAATTACTCTTCCAAAATATATGAATATGAAAAAATATAGAAAAAACTTATTAGAAGTCAGGTCCGTGGTGTCCCAAAATCAATTGCCGACTGTGAGAGTTTTCTTAATTTTCTGTTTAAAAAAAGGACAAACTTAAATTATCCTTGGGTTTGATTTACGGAAAGCACAAAAAGGTCATCTCTTCAGATTTTGTTTCTTTCTAATCAAAATGTTGATCTGAAAGAGTCTATTTTCCAAAGACTGAAAAAACTTTTAGCTAATCTATACTTTTCCTTGTGTGAGCCATTCAAAATTAGAATAGCACAGAGGAGAATTTGCTAGAAAATCAATGGAAAATCTTAGGCATTTGAAGAGACTTTTGTATTTTCTGCTTAAGAACACATAAAAGCTTGACACTTGGACAGAAATTTCCTATCATATCTGGGGTTTTCTCTGTAAATGCCAGGTGAAGTTGACAAGATACAGAAATATTTTGTTGTTGATTTTGTGTTTTATAAACTGATTAATAAACATGTACAAACAGCCTGCCTGTGAATGCAAGTGAACCTTATTCCCTGGACATTTTTCAGCCTTCCTGAAATAGCCTCATGTTAAAAAAATGTTGGTTTAAAGCAGCTGAGCAGTATCTGGCATATTCAGACGGATAGAAACATTACAGTATGGCAAGTCTCAGGCACAGAGTGGATCAACACAACTGATAGGGATTTTGCCCAGTCATACTCACAAAGGTAGATGCAAAGCCAGTTCAGTGACATGAAAGAAAAAGAATGCTACACATTAAGGAGCAATAAAGAATGCTGTCTACAGATGAAATGGAGCATAGCTTTACCTAGCCTTGCAAGAGACAGAGGCTTTCAAGGCATTTTCCTGACTACATACAGCATCATTTTTTGCTTTGCCTCTTCCCAGCAGGGTGCACAGAAGTTGGGCTAGCTAGCAGGCAGGTGAGAGACCAGCTCCAGGGACGCAGCCCTTGGCAGCAGAAACAAGTCGTACTGCAAAGGATCAGCATCTTCCCTAGCAGCTTATAGCAGATCCCTAGATTCAGGCCTGTAACATCTACTTGGTTGTAAAATAAATGGTGCAATCTCCAGAGCATGAAAGCTTTTTCCTGATGTTTTTTCCTGATTGAAGATAGCCATCGGGTGTCTCTCAGCCCTCTCTGAGAAAAGCGAAGTCTGTATTTTCATATAGACCATGTTTCTAGATCCCTGATGATTTCTTCCTTGCTCTCTCTGTTGGTTTAATATCTTTCCTAGGAAGAGATGCCTCAAAGCGGGCATGGATTTCATCAGTAAGGAGTAAAGTTGAAGGATTACTTCATATTTGGTATATATAGCACTCCTATTTATGCACTTCAGCATGAAACTTGTTTTATTCCAACTGTAACTATTGTTTATTTTGCTCATATTGAGTGTGCAATCCATCAGGCTCTTTTTGCAGAGTTACTGCCTACCACATCAGTATTCCTTCTGTAATTTTGTGCAGCTGATTATGCCTATTTAAGTGGAATACTTATCACTCATCTCTACTGAAATGTTTCTTATTGTATTTCAGACCATTTGTATAATTTGACAAGAACTCTTTGATTCCTAATCCTATACTCTGAAGTTTTTACTCCCTTTTGTGTTGTCTGAAAGTTTAATAATGTATTTTGTTACATGAGCAGTAAATGAAAACATTCTTCAGTATCAGATGCAAGACAGGTCTGCTTAGAATATGTCTTGATACGTTTCATGACAAACCGTGAACAACTTGTTGCTGACTGGTTTTCAAATTTTTGCTTTTATTTCACAGCAGTTTCAACTACATCATTCATTTTCAGCTTTCTTAAGAAGAATGTTGTCAGGTGTTCCCCCTGTTCGCAGGCAAGTTACATTAGCTATAAGAGGCAACCTGATGGGGCAAAGATGCTGAAACTGGAAATAAACATTCATTCTGTTATCCTTCAACCATTTTCTGTGTGGTGCCTCTTGGCCCTGTAGATTCTTCTAGCAGGCTTCTCTTCTGCTGACACACAGGACACCTGGCCTAACTTTATTGCTTTCATGTTTGGCATGTAAAGGCAGAAGTCTGCATTTTGGCAAGGTTTCTTTTGCATTATATGCATGGGAAAGGCAGACACATAAAAACAGACTTCCCAAGAAGGTGTATCCAATAAACTGGTCCTTTGCTGAGGTCTTGATGCAACATTTTCCTTTTTAGCTGCAGTTAGGTGTTCACCCAAGTTTTTTTCTTCTGGTGTAGCCCTATTTTGTTGGGATTGTAAATCTCTGAGGACAAGAGCTAGCTGTTTCAGGGTGGCTGTGCAGTGCCTAGCACAGAGGTCACCAGCATTGCTTAAGGTGTGTAAATACTAGTCAAATGATGAATTGATAATAATCAACTGTACTGTATATTTCCAAACATTTTGCCAGGTCCTATTAAGTGGATTGTATATCATTCTAAACATAGCTTTACTTAAGATAATTCCTAAATAATCATACCTTCTTGTCTGGAAGATTTTTTGTGTAGCAGTTTACAGGATTGGGACCAAGTGAAATCCTGACAGCGGACTGACCAACTCATTTGTCGGTCAAGATTTTATCTTTGTAAAATCATTCTGCTTAGCACTCATGTTTCCATCAGCCACTACTTGCCTCCTTTCTCATTATCTAATATTTCATTTCTATAATTTCTAGTTCATTTTAAGAAAGAAAAAGCAAAATATTTTTAAGGGACTTGTGTAAATAAAGACTTGAAAATAATTTTCTTGTAAATCCATTTCTTTTCCTTAGAAAAGCAGTTGCTACAGAAAAAAATAACAGCTACCATTGTGTAGTTTATTTCATATGATAATGTTTTTAAACGTTAGTTTGCGATATGCATCTTTCTCTGCTTTATTTTGGATAAGCTAATTAACTTTAAAAATAGTCTCCATAAGATGCAAAACATGGGAGAAAAGACGGTGGAAGCCAAAAGGTTGACTACAGCAAGAGTTGCATTGAATTAAATTAAACTTCAGCACAGAACGAGCTCTGTGGAGTGCAGGGGGACGGTCTAATTTAAAAGGGTGTGTCTTGCTGTGCAGTCTCTTTAAGTGTGATCTCCTTTTAGCCTAATTTTCTGTGACAGTGTATTTAATAACAGTCGTCCCTTACTGAGAGTACCTTCTGCCTGGTCTGTCACTGTAGAAATTTTGGCTCTGTAATCTGCATATTATTGTCAATCCAACATTTAAATTTCCTTAAGGGAATTAATAACTATTAACAGTTAGTCATATGGCTCCTAATAAAGAAATTTTATGCTGTTATTAAAGCACCTCAAACCTGAGCCATACTGCATTTGCTGCTCCCCTACTTTTTAGCTTGTTATTAAAAAATTGGGAAATTATGAAATTAAAAGTCTGCCTGTTATACAAAAATCCTAGAAAGGACTCTCAAGGGCAGACCAGGAGTTTCACAACAATATGGATTAATGTGATTTTATTTTTTTTTCCCATGCGCTAAAAATAGGTGGGCACCACTGTTTGACAAGCATTTTATGGGCAATGTGCATTTTTCATTTATGAACATTCCTCATTAAGTGGCTTTATATTTAAAACATTACCTAATGGAGCTCCATAGAGTCTAGAGCCAATATGTAGATGTACTTCAGAGCTACTTGGTTTCCAAAGCAGCAGTCCTATTTAAATGTGTACATGCCTTCTGTGACCTGACATATTAGAGGTTTTGAATTTAATTTAGTTTAAATGTGAAATTTTCTCTTTTTTCCTCCACTGCAATTATGCAGCATATGAAGTATATAGAGTAAATCTATGAACATGCTGTGCCTGAAGAGCCCAGCAGACATGTTGAAGGATTATTTTTTCTCTCTCCTCACCATTATACAAATAATTGTAGGATTAAAATCAAAAGAATTTGTAATAGCATTTAAGGGTCTTGCATCTTGATGTTTCAGACTTGCTATAGGTACAGCAGGATAAAAATCATGCTTGAATTAAGTCAGATTCTTTATCTTAAGGAGTTCTTCATGCTGTATACAATACAGCAATTTATGTATCACTGGTTCATAACCTTTTTTGTCACTAGAGCCATATCACGCACAGCTCCCAGCTCGCTGCAGAAATGCAAGGTATCCTGGCTGAATGAGCATCCTTGTTAACTGCAGTGGTGAAACAGGAGGGACTCTGGGAGTCTCCCTTCCTCAGAGAGTGGCAAGCATGTCCTCTTCACACTCCTCCAAACTGGTGCTTTAATCCCTCAGCAGATTGTGGCCTCTCACCTCAAAGGAGTGTAAGAAGCTGAAGAAGATGGATGTTGGACATGTCTCTTGCTAGCAGGCAGTGCCTGTTCCTGGAGAGGGCAAAGGTCCGCATTTGCAATCACAGATGCAGAGCAGTCTCAGTCTGCATCAGCAAGTCTTCCAGTGTAATGTATAATAGGTGCAGGCACACTGATGAAAGACCAGGTCAGTAGGTTTCCCATAACTGCTGTCCCAAGCAGACATATAGCAGGCACCTAACTTAACAGCACTACTGAAGCTATCACATTGTCTGTATTTTTAAGGGTACAAGCTACTGTCACATCCTTAGCTGATAACCAGAGTGGGATGTGATCAAACAATATTGGGAAATGTAGATTGTTTATTTTCTGTATTTTTACTTTTCATTCCCTGTGTACAGGAAAGGAGACTGTAACAAACTATGTCTTGGTCTACACTAGAGAAAACGGATTTCAGTACAACCCCAGTTATGAAAAGGGGATTTCAGCTCCTGCACTCTGAAGACTTGCATTTTTGTTACAGTCTAGAGCAAAACTTTGAAACACGATAGCCGACCTAACTAGCTTTACCCATTGCCTATTGCAGTTCAATGTCACAGAGGGGCATGCAGAAATAGAAAACCAACATGGCCGCAATCTTGTAAGCGAAGGCGACAGGTAGAAAATGCAGTCTCAAAGGAGGTCTGATTTTATAGAGGGTTCATTGTGCTACTGCATTTCAAATAATAGTATATGGGAGGGAATGAATTATTTCACATTCTTAAACAACTCCCTAATTTAAGCCAGACACATGAAAACTACATGCATCCTTTTATGAAGCATGCATCTTGTTCAAATTATCTTTCATTATTCTTGCTAAGAAGTCTGTGTATGCAGTTCGCAAAAAGGAATTCACATAGCCAATAAAAAGAGGAAAAAAATTTATTGAGGGGCTTAGTTTGTCATTTGCTTTCTTCTTGATGTATATGTCTCAAGCCAAGCCATGGGGTGCATTTAACACTTCCTGCAGCATGTATGTCCAGCGTAAAATAATCAAGGTGTGTTCAAAGCTACACACATCTACCTTCAGCACCATTATTTACCAGTGAGTTTCACACAATCTTGATCTTTTAAATGCCTTTTCCAAAATGGAGTGCCATGACTTCTGACTGGAAAAGAAAACCCTGATCACTCTGAGCTGCTGCAAATCACCTCTCAACTGAGAAGAATATTTCTGTTATGTCTTCTGCACTGAATGCTGGCTTTATGATGACGCTCATAGCATGCATGAAATTTACTTAGTAAAACATTTGTATAACTGGAATAATGTCAGTTGTCTCCCTTGTCCATATTGCCCCCCATTCCCTAACATTAACTAAACAATGTCTTTGTGCATCTATTTTTGCAAGCACCGATTGTGTGGCCCAGACACCTGTACTCTATGCTGTGCTTAAATTTTAACAATAAACCTTGGAGGAATAGATTGATATAAAAAGGCATAAAAGTCAATTGGAGTAATTTCTAACTTTATTTTACTGTCATCCTATGGTGCATTCCTAGTCATGTAATAATAAGGAGAAAAGACAAAATGTTGAGATTAGACAAGGGTAGTAAATAATTTTTTGACAACTGTCTTCTAACTTTAGATTTCTCACACATCCCTTCCTCAGCCCTATGAAAGTATACTTGCTGAATTCAGCACAGGAAAATATAAGAAGCTAAGGCAATGTTTTCCTGAAGCAGAATGAGGAACAAAGGATCTGTATACAGGGACATAGCTAAAGGAAAGCCCAATAGGAAATGCTTCTGAATTTTTTAATGCTCTCTTCTTGCTTAGGGGTGCTTTATTATAGTCAATTGCTCCTTCTCATTAACTTATAGTTTGTTGCTGATAGCTCTATAAACTGCCCTAACAGCCCCCATGAGTACTGCTGTAGTGAAGGATCTGGTTGGGTTTCCATTATAAACCTAGTTTCAGAGATATTTATAACTCAGCCATTTTAATTTGCATCAGACTTTGGGGAACTTGGATCACAGGTCAAAGAGTGAAACAATTTTCATCTTATGCATTTGAAAAGAAAAGATTTTAGCCAAGAGCAGTTTGCAGTACAGAAAATTTCATCATGACTTAGAAGCTTACAGGATAACAAAATTTTTATTATCTTATGCAGTAATTATATAATGTGAATTATATTTGTTACATTTTGCGTATAAATTCAGATTAATAAGAGTCACTGTATTAATTAAGATTTTTATTATCAGCATAAAAATATGCTGGCTTTACAAATGATCTAAAAGGTAAAAGCATGGATAGTATAATTTCATCTACAGTTTCTGAAAATTTGTAAAAATCTTCTCATTTATAACTTTTACAAAATGTAGAACAAGACAATGTTGATGAGAAATACCAAAAATTCACATAACTGTAAGATTATCTAACTGGTTAGTTCATGTATTATAATGATAACCCATGCATCTGTATAAGAGAAAAACCTGATGTTTCCATTTTTGGGGTGCTTATATCTGCTTTGCATGTATACAGTATCACATCCAATCTCTATCTTATTAAAAAGGAAATGAAAACTGCCGAACTCTCATTTAAGTTCTGGGCTGACTGATAGTTACCTTTACAGTCGGAGTGCTTTTCTAGTGTGGATATATTTACATAAATATATTTGTAAGGTGCATTCAAAGATTTGTTGGAATATTCAGTAATGTTTGTCTTCTGGCAAATATTATTCTAACTTGTATTTATGGTAATTTTGTCAGTCATTTAACTTTAGAATCTAATAAACAAAATTTCTATTCTAAATTACTTCATTGAGATTCTTCTCTTTATTAGGTTTTTCTATTGCACATCTGCTTGATGTGTGTGTTTAATTTCTGTCACTACTAGTCTCAGCTCTACTCTAACCCACATAGTTTCTAGTCTAAGTCAAATTTCACTTGATAACTGGTCTTTCACTCCAGCTCCTACACTGTCAGTGAATTGCATTACCTCTTCTAGGTCACTGGTACAAAAATTGAAGACTCATCCTTAATGATTACCCTTGTAGAGGTCCATTAGTTGCATTCCACTTTCTGAAGTTCAAAATTACCCTGTGTCTTTGATGTCTAAGCCTATTTGTTATCCGTGCAAACAGCTAATTCCTTTCACAGTATTTGCTGACTGTGTAAATCATTAGCCTTTTTTCCACTTTTTATTGTCTATCAGGCTGCCTTAAAGTCTATGTAAATTTTAATGATGGCTTCCTTTTTCTTTTTGACTTTATCTGCCTTTTTTCCCCCCCTTATCCTCCACTAACATCACTTTTTCTCTAATATCTGATCGGAGTTGTTTCCTGCTTTATATGGAACTGTCCTCGCCATTACGAGTGGCTTTTAGTTGTTGCCCAGTCTTTCCCTGAATCTTGACCCAGCTGTAAAACAAATTTCTGTTCAATTTTGGATACGCAGGGGCTCTCTTTGAAGTAAAAGACCATATCCTGCTGCTTTTAGATATGTATATAAAAAAAAAAGCATAGTATTGCCAATTCCAAGGATAGTTTGAAAATTGTATAGACTATTTATAAATATTTTCACTTGGTTTCATTTTCAATGTGATTCTAAATACAATAATTCACAGTTCAGCACTCATTGGTATTACACTATTATCCATACTGGCCAGTTTACAGTAATTACATATTAAATATTTCCCTGAACATTTTAAATCTGTTAAACATTTCTAAAATAGCTAGTTGCAGTGAGGAATAGTGTATGTATATCTGCTTTATCTGTTTTATCCAGAGTGCTAGTGTGTTCAGGTTTCTGTGTCTCTAAGCTTGCGGGTAACAGTTGACATGGTGGACGTATGGCTTATATGCAATTGCAAAATCATGCCAGAAAGTATAGATTTTATTTCAGATGGACAGGTTTTTTAAATTTCTGTAAAACCCCAGCTCTGCAAACACATATATAATTCATTGCTTATATATTTAAAGTTTAAAATATGCAATAACATTTACAGAACCAGGGTCAAAGTTGTGAAAACCTGATACCATAACTAACTTTGCTAAAATCTCAAATCCTTTTAAATTTCAGTACTTGAAAATTTAAAAAAAAAAAAAAAAGCACTTTCTTTTCATCTGGAAATGTAACAAAAGGTTGAAAGCTCTAAGTTCCCACAAAACTAAATTTCTTTATCCTTGGATAAAATCTTGGAGGATTTTCATTATCCAAACCTCAAAATAAACTTCTAAAATGTTGAGTGTCTGCTTTCATTAAGGTCAAAACAATTGCATGACCCCCAGTTGGACTTCCGTCATTCCTATATGGCCATATAATGTGATCTGACAGCTGCAAAAGCCAAAACATGCATGTCAACCTGATTAACCCAACACACTCAACCTTATTTAGACAAATCTTTTGAAAGCCCCTTCTCATTTTGACAAATCAGCATTTTCTGACTGCAAGTCATTTTGCTTGTTCCAGAAATTATCTAAAGTATTTTGCATAGTCATCATGAAGTTTGATTCAAGGCCACCATGCTCTGAGGTCATTAAAGGAAAGTGTCTTTACGTGGAAGCATCCAAGTACCACGGCAAAGAGTGCCAGAGTTTCTTTGTTTTTTTAATTTGGTTTTGAAGAACTAGAGGGTTTTTTTCCCCCATGAAAATCAAGACTAGTTTTACAAATGAGAAATTCAGGATGACTTTTTCTAAAAGATAGTTGAACTAAGTACTCATTTAAGAATTGTATGCAGCATCTTTCCTGGATAGATCCATGACAAAAAGGTCTCATTATCGTCACCCTACATACAGTCCCTCCATAACTTCCATTTCCAGTGAGGATTTAAAATCTTTCTCTTTTGCCTCTTCCTGCTAAATTATAATTGAATTTCAGAAGGACTGCAGAACTTGCCTGCTCAGAAAGCCCTAAAATAATAACAGTGAATTTTGCAGGACTTCTCAGATTTTCTGTTCTAATATATCTTTTTAATCATTTCCCCAGCTATACAAAGACAGTGGTGAGATAAAAGAGCCAATGATTTATTTTTTAAAGCTTGCTATTTATGCTTTTTTTTTTTTTTTAGTTTTTCTTCCATGACTATTCTTCAGGAATATGCTCTCTTTCTCACTACAATAAATAAGACTTCTGTAAATAAGATCTGTGTCTATTGAATGAGTAGACTGTACTATATTTTGACACCATAGTAAAATCTGTCTTCAAGGAGATCAAAAAAAGACAAGAGGGAAGACATGCCTAGTGTATGCATTTGAAGTTGCTGCAAAAAAGGGAATGTAAATAGTCATGGAAGAATACTGTATTGTATCTTCGCTAAATGGCAAGGGCCTTTGAGATGTAGAAATGATCTACTAGACCACCCAAGAGTGGTAATACATACCATGTTCTCTGCCTTATGTATTCTATCAAGTCCTTAACATGAGGATATATTTACCACACAAAAATTTAGCCACAGGATAGAGTGTTCCTATATTCATTTACTCTCTGATGCATGTATGTTGGAATAATTAATCATGTACTGAATACTGTAAACTAGAAAATAACTGTTCAGCTGCAGTTATCCACAACCTAATAGCTAGTAAAATAAGCAACATCTAGATATCTTGAATAAACATTTAATTATAGGTAAATATCTAGATCTTTTAAATATCAAATTAAGTTCAATTATAAATTCAAGTAAGATAGCATTTTAGAAGTTACAGGAACAAAGATAAACAGCAGTGATTTTCTTCAAAGGCTGAATCACTTGTTGAAGGAGAGCTACTGTGTTCACTGATGTTTTCTGTTACATTTAAAATAACACACAAATAATGAAGACAGAATATGTCTAAAAAAAAAGCCATTCAGATGTAAAATGAAGTTTCAAAATTTTCTGAAGGCAAAAAACAGAATTTCATAGCATCTGTGAGTTAACCTTGCGGACTCTTCTTTCACACCACGGGCTATAGAAAAAAGAGTCAAGCCCCGGAAAAGGTTGTGCTCTAACACGGTAACACAAATATTATGTTGTGAACCAAACTCATCAAGAACTCAAACCTACTAAAACCGCATATGGTTGGCATTCTTTTCCAAATAAATTGAAAACAGGGTTGTAAATTCTATTAAGTGGTAAGCAGAGGGGAGAACATGTTGACCCTCATTCGCAGGCCTTTGGCTCAGACACATATGGATAAACAGAAAATCAAAGTTATTGCATTTAAATTATGAAACTTCTTCCTAATTTTAAACAGCAACTTTTCAGAAACAAAGTGCTCTTCATCTTGCAGATATGTCACTCAGAAGCTCTCCTTCTGTCTACAGGGTCATGATGCCAAACAGCTGATGCTCTTAGGAAGAGTGTTAGCATGAATTTCTGTAGCTGCTTAAATCTCTTTGCAGGCTGACTTTTCCCTGCACATAGTCCATAAAATTGCCTACTGGAGGTCCATACATATTCAGAAACTGAATGAGAGCTACAAAAAGAGATGAATTATGACCATAGTTTGTATTTTCTCTGATATTTGCATGAACTTGCCAGACCATCTGTGTCCCATTCCTATTCACTGAATCATTTTCACCTACTCTGTAGTGCATTATGTTTACATGGGATCACTTGCCAGTTTATTCCTCCTTTTTTTCTCTTTTCATTCCTGTTTTGGTTGACTTCAAGGTTTTTCCTTACTGCTCTGCCCAGAGCCTCACAACGCCTTGTCCAGAGGTTTGCAAGTATGGCCACATTGAGAGAAGGACTGAAGTGAGCTTTCTCTTATTTTGACGGCACCAGGAATGCACTTTCTGCTGAGTCTGCTTTAGCCCCCTGGGTCTGCCATCATGGTTTCACCTAGGGATTCAGATTGTTACACTCAAGAGCATACAGAGAAAAGTCCTCTATAAAAATGCCTAAGTGCTACATAGACTTAAAACTGTTCAGATTTCCAGCCAATCTTCCGAGCAATTTGTGTTTCAGCTCACCAAAGCCAATTTCTAATTGTAAAGATTCCTTCCTTTAGAAACACTGCAGTGAGGATGCTGTACAGATAAGTTTGTTTCACATTTTCTATGTTAGAAGAGTCTTCTTGCTTTTCTTACATTTTGCTGTCTGTTGCAAATACATCTCATTTATATTCTGTGTACCACATACCACTGAAATGAGCATTAGTCTAAGTGAGATAATAAAAGCTGGAACCCTTCAGTGTCCTTGCTCTTTTCATTTTTCACTATACTTTCAATAGAACCTCACCTGTCACAGTCTTCAGCATCCGGTTTATATTTTTTTCTTTTCTCTTTGCATTTTTTGATTGTCTCTGCATAAAAGTTCATACTAAGGAATACCTAAGAAATGTAAGACATTCTGTCTCTATGATGAAGGACATTTTCTACTTTCTTGTGGCTACACAAGAATAATACTGCAAAAATTGAGATTGTCATAATAAATATGATTTTCACAAATGCCAGAGTTTTACATCTGAAATTTCAAATGTCTGATTAAAACTATTTCTATTAAATCAGAGAAGATACTTCAGAAAAATTCATATGTTCATAGGTTGAGATGGTTTTAAATGATCTCTTTCTTTGGTGGCAGGTACTGCCTCTGCTTTGGATTATCTCTGATATCCCAGGCTGATATTCATTTTTTTATTCGAAATGAAATGACGTTCCTGAATGGTCTTAATGATCTGACTTGGGAGGGAAGATTGTATCTAAACCTCAAAGGTCATACAGAGGAGAACTGCTAAATAAGTTAGTAATCATGAAGTCCTCAAAAGCAACTTTACTACTTTATACCCTCCAGCTTGGCAGTTGTTTTAGACCTGCAAGAAGAGTATACTGTATTCCCATAGGGAAGTAGCCATGGAAACATTACTTCTGGGTACAAGAAACCTCTGTTATCTTGTCATAGACACCACTGGGGTCCATTTGATCACTTATCTTATATCTTCATGGTCCTCTAGGACTCCTTCTTCTATACCAATTGTTACACTCCATCCCTCCAAAGGATTTGCCAGAATCTCAGTGATGACTGCACAGCGTGAGGGTCACTTTTGTCCTTGCCCATCCTGGCTCAGCTGTGCATCACTTAACACTAGAGGATACTCTTCTTCTTGCTCACAAAGCCTCCTATAAGCCAAAGTGGCAGATGAAAAAGAGGGAGGCAGAGATGGGTTCTTGCCTTCTCCTTTCTGCTTCAGATACAGACTCTAAATCAGTAGCAGAAAATTCATTGTAGCAGAAGTTGCACTGGTTCTAATTTTGTACCATGGTGGTCTTTTTCCATGTTTTTTCCATTCTTTTTTCCAAGTAAAGAAGGCATTTCCCCACCATATGGTTGTACAAAGTTTTAGAAATTAAACCTCAGACAGATCCAAGGAAACTATCTACGCTGGTTCTCACTGTTCCCTGCTAACTGCCTTCTTAAGCCCTTACCTTAAAACTCCTGGGAAGGCAGGAGTCTTCCAGGACACTCAGCTTGGTCAAACATTTTACTGCACTGCGAGGTAAAAGTTGTTCCTGATAACCTGTACTCTATTTTCCCAGTTCTCCTTGCTTGTCCTTTAATCTGCACTTTCAATGTCATCTCTATTTTATAACATTTCAGGGCACTTTAATTCTCTATACTTCTTCTTGCTCGAATTCACATTTAACAATAAAAAAGAAATAATAATTAATTACAATTAATGAGAGATAGCTTCAAAATGGAAAGCTGTGCAGTCCCACATTTCTCTCGAGCTGGGACTGCACAGTTCTGGATTTTGGCAAGTGTCCGTATCTAATAATAACAATGCTCAATGGCACAACGACTTTTAAAAATGAGGTTTAAAAAAGTGTTTAAGCCAGTAGCCACATTTGTCACCAAAAACTTCCAGTATTACAGAGAAGATGGATTATCATGAGATGAAGTAATCCCATCAAATTGTCTGCTAATTCTATTAAAATTATGCAAGTGACAAGTACTCTTTTAAGCACTGAATAACCCTTTCAGAAGTATCCCTATCAAGAATGTTGATTTTGCACTAACTCCCAGCAGCTGGAGAATATATTACTATGTACATATATGTAATGCTTATTTCAAGAAGGGCGCAAAAGATTTTCCCCTTTACTGCTAAAATGTCATTGTCTACTGAATCACTTCACCTAAATGACTAATTTTTTTCTTTTGCTCCCATGGCTAATAGGTATGTATCCCATATTTGCAAAGAGCATAACACTCCTTATAGTGTCAATAGGAACAGCTGAAGAATACCCCGCATTTTATATTTATCACATGGTCTTTTCTTGTTATTGTGTGATTATCTTTCTTTTTACCTTCTGTATTCCATTTCATAGTGAGAGCTTTAGTTAACTTGGTGAAATTTTAAGATGGTCCTATGGTCATAAGGAATGGGTAAACTGGCATATATGAATTCAAAACCCTTGAAATGCTGATCTTTTCTTTTTTGTCAATGCATTGCCATTTAATTGATGTAAAGTTACTTAAAATGGGTGCAAAATCTTACTAGCCCTGAAGCAATCTGAGTTTCCTATCTCGTTGTACTTGTCTAACTCCCACTACTGCCAGTGGAAGGGCAGAAAGCCCTCAGACCATCAATGCACTGAAAGCCATTATGGTCTAGATCTGAGTGTGACCTTGAAAGGGGTTATTTGGAGAATATGCAATTCAGTAAGTACTTGTGAACAAAGGCTGTAGTATGCCTAGCTTGCATAATTTCAAAATAATTGGAATAGGTGATTTATCTCCTGCCAACTTTTAAAGGATCTTTATAAAAGTATGAAATATGTCTCAAAGTGTTAAACTGTGTCCTAAGGCTGTTAGATTTTACACATTTTCATGACTTTTTAAATCAGTCCTAAAGCTGTTGCTTTTGGTTATTTTTAATGTAGACCACAGAACAGATACTGTTCCATTTTTACCATTCTCTTTGGTATCTACACAATGACAAGAATTGTATTTTTGACCTTTAATCTAAAGAACGTTCAGACAAGATTGACAAAATGCACATTTGGAAATACTTCATTTAGAGACTGGGGAGAGAGAAAAAAGAGAAAGAATTTTGGGGGCGGTGGGGAGAGAGACCGAGTAAGACAGCAAACAATAAAGCATCTCTTTCGGTCTTAGTCTCCAGAGTCTCTGCATTCAGAGAACACAAGTGTGCAAGTTGTCTCAAGCAAACATGAAAACACAGCAGACTTCTTGCATATGAATCTATAAAAAGAATTAGAAAATGTTGTTACTTCTCAGTACAAGATAATGGAAACAGAAAAAATATCTAATCTAAACTTTCAATTCAGAACAGTAAATATGTCATGTTTGAAAGATGAGGATGCTGAGTTAGTTTTTGCCACTGCAATCCTCTCTCCATCAACACTGCCCTGCTTTCTAATTCCATTTCAGGCTTGAAACAGGAGTGGGAGTAGACGTATGGGAAGACTGCTGGAAGAGCTCTGCTCTCACCCTTTCACCCTTGCTCATTTACTTGGCTCCAGTTGCACACATCTGCTTCACCAGCTCTTTCTCTGGTGCATTCTTCAATAGAGCTCCCCTTGCCTGAAATTTCCTTCCTGACCCAATCCACTCTGCCCCACCCCTTATCCTTTAAAGTCTCCTCTCAAAATACTCATCTCATGAAACCTCAAAGCCCCAGTCCCCCAGTCTTCCCACTGAGTCCATCGAAGAAGAGATAAAAAACCAAATGCCCCCCTGCAGATCTACTAAGACATGAAAATGAGCCAAAAGTGCTCAGTCACTTTTCCTTTTTAAACTTTCTTCCCACGCTGTTCGTCTTGTTCTGTCTATCGAGATTGATTGTTAATTGTCCTTCTGCTGCTTTATACCTAGACTGTGAGTTTCCCGGAGCAGGGTCTTCCTTTTAATAAATAGAGTTCATAAAATATATAGCCTCCTCTTGGCACAGAGAGAATTTGTATTCAAATTCTTATCAATTACTCAATACCAAATATGACTGAAAAAGCTCACAAAGGACTATCACTTCAAATTTACTATCACAATTTATTTAGCTTTGGAATGCAGATAAGCTTCTGAGTTTTCAGATGCTTCTTGAGACAAAGGTCTATATTCATCAGATGCTTGGAGCCTCAAAGCAACCATAAACTCAACTTTTTCTGGCCACGGAAACAGTCTTACAGCTGTTTTCTATTGTCAGAATGAGTCAAACCATATGGGTGAATCTGGTCCCAAATCTTCTGAGATCCACCAATCACTTGCTTTCACTTAGACAGCTGCAGATTTAATCAGTTGCACTCTGACTTCTGAAAATTTAAAACCAGTATTTAAGTCTAGCAAGTCTCAGCCTGAATCACCTCTTTTATTCTCTCTTTTTTCAGAATAGCATGCACCTCTGTGCATAAGTCAAACATAGGGCCGATTCACAAGGGCTGTCCTGCTTACACAGTAGAAAGTTTCAGTAAGACAGAAGTGAGGAAAAGGCCTTCTGCTGACCATTTGCAAGGTAACAAGTTCATTCTTTGTTAGCCCACGATTTGGTTCCCAATATATACAGAACAGAAGCTGGAGTCAGATAAAGGTCATTACACTATGATTTTGTTTGAAGATGGATTTTACTTTATGATTTTGAAGAACTTTATTCCTTCTACACTTGAGGCAGCTAGATTTCTCTGTAGTTACATGTCTCAGTATGATTATGTCATAAGTCCCCCAGGCCATTTTGGGTGACAAAAAAAGTAATTTTTTTATTTGGTTTCAAGAGTGTTTTTCTCTGGTTATATGTCAAAACCCATGTAAATCAGAGACCAGTTCTACAAAATATACAAGCAAAATATGGGACTGACCATTTGCAAAAGGAAAAAAATAGAATAATTTCTTTAACCATTTCATTAATACTTCTGTTCTTTTTTCCCACTGGAATTTGTCTTCCATAATAATGCCATGCAAAAAGTAATCAAAGAAAACCAAAATCTTTTGAACTGATTAAGTCTTTGGGCTAAGTGTTAAATCAGTTATTTTTCGGATGAGCTCATGTGCCGGATTGCAAGTGTGGGGAGTGGAGAGCTCTCAGCAGCATGGTTCATGCTGATCTTTTTATAAAAACCTCCCTCCTCAGCTGGAGTTCTGATCTTTGTACTTGCAACTCAAAAGACTGGTGGGCCTGACCACTCCCCCATAGCTTGTCTGCAGCTACAGCTAATGCTCGTCCTACCAGTTCCAGGCCTCAGTAAGGCAGGCAGGATGTGTTTTCACAGCCTCCTATCTTCTTCACCACGGAAGCTCAATATTCGCACAAGAATTTTATTTAAAACAGTAATCCCAGGCTATATTTTTTGGTACCTTTCTCCTTCCACTTTGCTCAGTCCTCTTTAAAAGAGCCTCGTTCTCACAGGGACACTAATGTAAATGTAAAATGATGATAAAATCTAAGATGCAAGCAAAATGTAGCTCTTGACCAGATTAGACTGCCACATACTACAGAAAACCATGTGGATGTCAGACAAAGTGAAGCGATCACAGCTCCAGTTTACTGTTGATCTTGGGCCAAATATTTTGCAGACAAATTCTGACATTGCCCAGAAGGCCACATTTCTTATATAACAAAGTAACTGGCCTGCCCAGAGCTGTCGTTTTGTCACATCTATCTTTAGAAACTGATGAATTTATTTAGTAATTCAAGACACCAGTTTTAAGGGGAAGTGGTTTACCACCATGGGCCAACTGCTGCAGCCTGTTGACTAGCTGGGCTATGCAGTGTCTCTGGCAAGCTTGCCTGACTTGGTGCTCTGTAAAGCTGGTTTTCAGAGGAATCTATCCAAGCCAAAGGTACAAGCAATGGAAAAATGGGAGCAGCAAACATCTTGTGCAACTGACCTGCTGGTTCATGTTCCACAAAGTATAAAAAGGAATACCACTCTTTCATTATAATACAGTATGCTAAGACAAAGGGTCTCATATTCTCACCTAAACCATTCCTTTTTTAATTACCTTTGCATGAAGCATGTGTCTCCCACACTGGGTTGTATTTCCATACAAAAGGAACCTCTTTAAAAGCACCTGCTGATCAGGTTCATTTTATTTAGAATAAAAAGCTTGATTCAAGACAAACTCCTTGCTTTCATTTGGCTTGCAACAGCATTATTGACCATTTCGGGCAGCCAAATGGACTGCAACTTACTGCTGCATGCGTGTGCAAGAGGGCATCTGTATGTAAAGCCTGCCAGTCCACTGACAGGTGGGTAACTTGTTTCCCTTTTCATGCCTGAGTAAGCCTGTTTTCCTTGTGTAGGAAGAAGATAGAGATTCTGGTGGTCTGCACAGACTGGATTCCCTGGACCAGGTGCAAAAGCTCAGAAACACTTCATATCCTACTCTCCAGTGGCCAAATCTGAGTGTCTCAGGTGGCAGGATTGTACTCTGTATGTCCCACCTTAGGGCCACTGTTCTAGTGTCTTATTTGCAGCATTGAAGAGGCTGTTACGTGACACTTGATCATTCTCTTTTTCTGAGAGCTATGGAGATAAGAGATAATGAGATTACTGTGATGTGTTCCTTAACATCCCTGCGAAGTTTATCCTGGTATTTTAAGACTGGGTAGGGTAAATGGAAATTTAAATTCTTAGGTATAACTATAAAACACTTTGGGTTATTTGCCTTATTTTTCCATTATATTTTTTCAAGTGATTCTATTTTTTTTTTTCATCCTTCTTTCCACTGTTTTTCTACCATTCAGATGGCAAATATACAGTTAGTATATAAGACTTACATCTCTTTGACAAGGCAATGACATTTATTTCCTATCCTGCTTTCAAATCCTAGTTACAATAACATCAGTGATGCTGTGAACTTTCTTTAGATTTCACTGATGTGAGAAAGATAGCAGCATAGCTATCTGTTTTATGTGTTAACCTCTTTGCCTAATTAGACCTAGCTTGCAGCTGAAGGAAAATTGGTGGTAAAGTAGCTTTTCAGGTGCGTGAAAAACAATCTTTTCCAAATTTTACTTCAACCAAATTTAACCAAAACCTAAGAGGTGTCACAATTTCCTATGAACCAGAAGTTCTGGGAACTCTTTTTTTCCTAAAGGAAGACATATGATACTTTCCAGATTAAATATTTTCCCAGAATCTACATCTGCTCAACAAAATTGCCATTTTCTTAATTTTCCTTGGTGCTAGAGAAACTTGGTTCTTTTGAGCAGCTGCCTGCAACTCCAAGGTTTATGGCCTACGTTACAGCCAAGGCTTCTTGGGCTTTTCTGCTCCCAGTGCCAAGCAGGGAAGAGCTAGCTGACATTGAGCTGATCACCTTGGACTCCCCAGCTTAGGAGCAGGCTGTCCCAAAGGTCAAAATTCCGAATTAAATCCTGGGCTGCATTTGGTAAAGGGTTTGTGTCAGAAATATTTCAGGCTGAACACAACCATCGTTTCTGTTGGAAAATGTTATTCATAACACTAACTGGGAACAGCATGGGGCTGTCCTACTCTAGGGGAAATTCTGAGAGTTCAGAAGAAATCCCTGTAAATAGGTTATAGAGAAAAGCAAATAATTTCTTCCATATCTGTGCCCATGAAACTGGCAGGATCATGCCCAGGGCACATACTAAAAGAGAGGCTGCCTGTGGAATGATGATAAGAGACTGTTTTCTGGCTTCTATCATATGCCATGATCAGGACTATAAAAGTGATGCACAGAATACATGGCAAGTTTCCACATTTGCTGAAGCCAGGCACTGCTTGTTTCTTCACTGTCCTTTTCAGTGATAGTAGGATTCAGTCACAGTTGTGGCAGCATCCTCTGCAAAATGTCCACTGGGAAAGGTGAAGTTTTGCACTTTCCCCTTTTGGGATTACCCTCACAATAGCCAGGCTTGACAGGGTCCCTGATCTCTAAACACCTAGGAAATGCAAAGATGTTGCTGTTGGCACTGTTCCAAATGAATTTTAGAATTCATTATTATTTTTTTCTTCTGAGCATACATGAGAATAAACAACCTTACTTGGAAAAAAAAGAATGTTTATATGTCATTAATATTATGTTTAGCTAGTTTTGTAATTGCCAAGACCTAGTGGGACCATTAGGGTCATATTTTTTTATTTGACAATATGTGTGTATACTTACGTATATATTGTGGTGTCTCTCTCCTCCTCTTTTCATACATATGTGTGTGCATATGCTTATTTGGAAAAGTACATAAATTTTAAGAAAGCAGTCCTTGCCTCATACACTTTGTGGTCTGTTGGAGTGTCTGTTGGTGAGACGGCACTTGGGTAAATTTGGGGCCAGATGCAGAGGTTATTTGGATGTGCATGTATGCCTGTATGCGCTTTCCATCTGTAGTTGCATCACTGAGACTGCATGTATGATACCGTGCTGTGCTAATGGTGATAGGAAACCCCTGCCGGCCTTTGCTTCTCTTTTAGATCTAGGCCTGAAGGTGATGGGGAAGTGGTCATAAACTGAAATAGCCACAGGTACTATTGTGACCCTTAGGAAGTACGATGCCAAATTTTCAAGGGATGCTTTCTTCTGTTTTGCAAATGCAATTTGTGCTTGTAATTTCTGAGATGTATTTGAACAAACGGGTAAAGGAGTTAAATTTCCCCTGCCTCCGTCTTGGAAGCTCCAGGTTCAATACCTAATCCTTCTGCAGGCACAGTCTTGAAATAGCTAGTAATATTTGCTTTTTAAGGACAGAGCACTAACAATACAATTTCAAATGTCCTCAAAATTCACTGGTAGTCACTTAAGGTCTCCATTAATAAAGTTAATGGAGACTAGAGCAGCAGAGGGATGCTTCCTGCAACATCTCTTTGACCATTACAGTTTGGCACCTGATTTTCTTCCTTTGGTGACATAGTACCAGAGGGAAAAGGGAAAAAATAAGGAGGGAAAATATTTATCTTGACTTCATCCTAAGATGGAGCTGGTAAGCATTGAGGGTCCCATCGTTCAGTTATAGCCAGAGGTGCCAAAACCTTCCTTTTACTGAGATGGAGAGGCTGGGTGTGGGGCAAAAGGGAAAAGAAGGAGGATAAGGCAAGGTTTCATTCAGAGACATTTCAGGTTGCCTTAAAAGATGCAGAAAAATGAAGAGTTCATTTTTTGCAGATCACGTTAAAATTGTTTTTAACATTACTTCTTTTTATAATGACCCTTCTGGAAGGGTGAAACATGTATTCTTACAAGCTTCTTTTATTCAACTTAAAACATGCATGTTGAGTTGTTTTCGGCTTTTATACTTGAGAAATAAAAAGTATGGGGAATTCAGGAGAAAATATATTTCTGAAGCATTATTTGTTAAAATGTCTATAGAGAATTTCATGGCCTTCACAAATAGATGAAAGTGAAACAGCTCACAGTTTGACCTTCCAACCTTTCCTGGGGTCTCAGTAGGTGATACTGCAAAACCTGGAGCTGTCTGTTTCTGGCTGGAGCTGCATTATGGTAGATTTGCACTATAATCTGCCTTCTTGCTATCCCTCATACTAATAATGGGTTGCCCCACAGTCTCAGTAAGACTATCAAGGATCACGTGTGCCAGGACAGCCCTTGTGAAGCTCATCACCTCTGAATCTTGCCCAGCAAAAAAGAAAAGAAAAAAAGTCAAGTAATGAGACAGGCAGTGAAACTGGGGTTCCTGCAGCAGTCTGGATGGAGAACATGATGACAACGTATTGGCAGATTTGTGAGATGTGAGCTGAAAGAGAAGCAGAACCCTTCCCACTCACTCCAACCCCATAACCAAACAGAAAACACGAGAGTGTTAGTGCTTATCTCTGAAGAGCTGGAGACATTGTCAGACATATTCTGCACTCCCACATAAGTGGAGACGTAAAGCTGGGTGGTATTAATGGAGTAGTTTTTATACCTACACCCACACTTTAAGGAACTGTTTTGATGATGCTGGCCCTTGATGCTTGTAGGGCTTGGACAGAGAAGAGATCGGTTTACTTTCAAGATTATCCCTGGAAGTGTAGACACCCAGATATGTCCTAGGTCCAGAATTGTTAAAAAGGAATACTTCTGGTCCGAGAGGGCTTTATAGAAAGGGCTGTACAGAAATTTGGTCTAGCATGTTCCCACATTGATGGCAACAGTGAAAAAATATAAAATATTTTTGTATATATAATATATATGTATATATTATAATTATATATTTTTATATGTATATATATATACACTGCTAAAATATAT
>WYDI02004774.1:0-27639 GCA_009867235.2 Psittacus erithacus
GGACTTGTTCCAACAGTTCCATGTCCTTTTTATATTGAGGACACCAGAACTGTACACAATACTCCAAGTGAGGTCTCGCAAGAGCAGAGTAGAGGGGCAGGATCACCTCCTTCGACCTGCTGGTCATGCTTCTTTTGATACAGACCAGGATACAGTTGGCTTCTTGGGCTGTGGGCGCACACTGTTGGCTCATGTTCATTTTCACATCAACCAACATCCCCAAGTCCTCCTCCACAGGGCTGCTCTGAATCTCTTCTCTCACACAGACCTCAGCAAGCTGTTCTGCTCAGCCTGCTGTAAGCACAGGGGTTGGACTACATGGTGTCCAGAGGCCTTTTCCACCCTCAGCTGATCTGTGATTCTTTGTCTTTACAGTCAAATTCATACTTTGTCATATATCATCTAGATTCACAGTACTGACGAGAAAAAGAGTCATTGATTTTTGCTAAGAAGAGATACGTGTTCTTTCTTGGCTGTTTGGCTATGCAAAAACACAAGAATAAAGAAGGACAAGATACCACGAAATGATGCCAGACCTTCACTTTAGCAGCTTTTTCCCATGCCATTCAAGGAAAGTGGAAAAAGGGGCAAAAGTACTTGGAAAGAAAGAGTGAAAAATATCAAAACTGCAGTATTGCTTTTCCTCAAGCAAGAACAAAGAGGTGTGAGAAGGAAGCTTGCCCCCACTATGCATGGTAATTGCTGTTGTCAAATGCTGAACAGTCCTCTTAAAACTGTTTCGCTGAATCTGGAGAAGGAGGCAAAGAAAGTAAGGAAAACTTCAGGCTCATTTACACTGTGTTTCCCAATTGACTCTTCAGTTTCCTATCATGCAGTCCTTAATTGCTCTTGGCTTTGATCTTTAATGCAATTCTCCAGCACTAAGCTGATCAGCATCTCTAGATTGACTCAGGAAGATATGGGTACTTCATGGTTGCTTTAGTGCTAGAAGAGCCTTTTGAAGTGTTATCTTTCATCTCAAAATGACTTCAGATATAGTTTTGCTTGGACAGTAAGAAATGAGCCAAGAGATTTGTTTGTGATGCTGACCTTTGCTTTACTCCTTCTGAAATAAAATCAAAGTATGGAATAGGCAAAGGTCCATAGGCATAAAATGGACCATTAGGGATAAGTTAGTACTTGCGGTTTCTTTATAATGTAGTTTATCATGTCACTGCTGCAGGAATTCTAGTATGATTACAAGTCAGGCAACTTTATTGAAAAGCTGGTGACCAGCACCTTATTGCTTATATTTCCCTGCCAGTGAGACTAAGAATTTCTCAGTGCATAAAGAAGTGCCCACAAGGGACTTACAGGGAATGATTATTGCCATCTTAACTCCTTGCCATTTGGAGGGAAGAACTGTGGTTGCTTCACTAGCAGAAAGAGTGTGTCACAATATCAATTTGAGATTCAGGCATTTGAAAACAGATCTTAATTGTTATCTTTTAATTATATATTAGTTGCAATAGGAAACAAAGTATTACTGAGTAAAGACATTTCACTGTTACTTGAGAGGCATAGTTTCAGTTCCCTGCTCAGACTTAAATCCCTGCATGACTTCCACTTTAGTGGGAGCTTTAGTCCTTCATTCCTCCATCTATACAAATAAGATGATAAAACTTCCCCTTTTCACAAGGATGGTATGAAGATACAGGTATTCTTATAGGCAACCTCAACAATTTATCAGCTAGCGGCATAGTGCCACTTACAACACGTGTTTGTGCAACCAGTTCAGTCAAGCAAGGCATATTATTACTGTCAGCTCAGTGCTATGCATAATTCTTCTGTGACACTATCCCAGAAAATGTGTGTATCTGCCTTCATGCAAGCCAATCTAATGCTGACTATCTCCAATGGCTTTAGGAGGGATTATAATGTAGGAAACCCAGAGGAACTTCATGGAGTTCCTCATCCATATCGTTGGTCATTGCTCAAGCTCCTCATCTTTATGGTTGATTATTGCTCAGTTGATACTACATCATTGTTTTTATGCTAGACTCATGGCTCCAAAGGGATTTGTGACCTTTCAAGCAATTCTAAGTCACAGCAAGATAGTCACTATGTTCAAAACAGCAGTTCCTGTAGAAGACGGAATAGTTCTCAGCACTCATATTGCTTGGGGCTGTCATCTACTTTAGTACTTCAAATGGCCATGATTCTGAATGGAGAAGAGCTGCCTGCATGCTAAAAGAGTCAGGGAAAGTAAGAGGATGAAAATGAGAGTCAATAGGTAAAGAAGTAAGGTAGTCTGAGAGTACTGGGAATTGAATAGTTTAAAAGAAAGTCTTCTGCCTTAGAAACTTTTCAGCTGTATTCTATAAAAATACAACAAACTACACAGAATAGCTGTGTAAACACTAACAACAAAAGTAAAAAAAATATACCTACATACATACAGTGATCAAAGTTAAAACTAAAAAATGTAAGTATAGCAATGAAAATTATATATGGAAATCTGTACCTTTTTCAATGCTAACCTGCATTAGTCACCTTGTTTAAGATACATTGTACGTCAATGCTGACATTTACCCTATGAAGATGTAAATGTCTACACAAGCAGAAGGCCAAGGCAAATCTGGTCAAAATGCTTTGAGCAATAAGGTTATTGTTCCATATGAAGAAGACAAAAAAGGAAGTTCTACCTCATGGTTTGTTCCAGATAGTCATGTAACTTTCCATTGTTTACTTTTCCAAGGGTTAATACAGCAGCCTGAAAAATGGTAAATAATTACAGTAAAGATTGCATATGCTAATGTCTTCTGGCTCATTGACTCACAGGCCAATAATACTCCTTTTGATTTTCTGACTTTGTTTTCACTTTAAAGTATGTATAGCTTCTGAAATGATTAATTTGTAAATTTGTAGACTTAATAGGAATGCTTTTAGGTATTTCTTATTCAATATTCAAATCAGGTAAAATTATTTCATATGCTGGCCAACAAGGTCATCTGTCATGTCAGTATGTCTTATATCAAATCTTTGAGTTAGTTGGATTTCTACTGTTGTAAAGATTTTACTCGTCCACTTGCTGAAAGAAGGATTCAGTTCATTCAGAATCACAGATGGTTTGGATTGGAAGAGAGATAAAATCTCATCTAGTTCCAACCCCCTGCCACAGGCAAGTTCTTTCTGCTTGCTATGTGGTGACAGAGGAAGGAACTGCACCATATTGCACCGAGCAGCAAGTGTGAGGCCATTCGCTGCAAACTCCTTTTATTTCTTGTCTGAATAATATATGGAAAATGTTTCTTACAAAATTTCATTTAAAGATAAGTAAATAATAAATAAATGGTGAAAGTGATGAAAAGTTATAAAGAAAGAAATCAGCTAAAGTAGAAATATTGTTTCTGAATTCAGAGCGCATAATGAAAGTCTGTGTTATAGTCAAGGTGCTATTTATAGCTTATACATTCAGAGTTTACACTAGAAATGAGTTTATAATGGAAAGTATGTTGGGTTATGACTGTGCCAGTATCCTTCTTTCCAACAAAATCTAATTTGAGACATTTAAACGGTGGTGTTTGGAGTAGAGGTCTAGTGTTGAAGGCTTTTTTTTTCCTTATGACAATTTGAAATCTTTCATAAAATATGTGTGCTGGTCCTTTTATAGTAAAATGAAGGTATTTTCGTGGCTCTTAAATAGCATCTGGCTTTGCAGCCTTTGATGTCCTAGTTGTAAAGTACAGTAAAATGCACTAGCTCACACAGTAACTGTGTGCACATCCGCAGCACATTCTCAGTTCAATCTCTGATTTTGGTTTTATCCTTCCACTCTCAGTCTGCTTCCAAGAGATGGAGTCTGTTGCAACCACTCTCTGCTTTGTGCAGGATGGTCTGTTGGTGGCAATTTGTGGGTATGATTGTTAGACTTGACTCATTTTCCACCCCTGTTCTCTCACTTGTTTCAGCAGGGAACCTGCAGTCTTTCATGCAGTTGCACTTTTGCCCTTACTGCCAAAGTCTAGGCTACAATCTGTTTTTCTTAGTATAACATTTGTACATTTAATGCTGCATTAGCAGGTGAGGAAGAGCTGTATTCCCTTGTGTGACCCATGTAAAGCACACCTCAAACTGCACTCTCACTCAGATGCTCAGCCAAGAAGCGTTCCTCTCCACTCCCCCAGCTCCTCACCCACATTCTTTGAGAAAAGAAGAAAAACATTGTGCCTGCTATTGCTTTTCCCTTCCCAAAGAGAAAGTATCACATTTCTTTAATTGTTTTTCCCTGCAGCACATCTGAGACACTCTGACTCCCTGAGAGTAAAATTCCTCTGGTATCTAACGGCAGGAACTGTTCCGTCTTGACACCAACAAAGATCAAAGCCAAATGCTGCAAGTTAGCCTAGGAGTGCAAGGAAAATCACGCTTGCTCTACATTTATATAAAACAGATCCATGACTATACCTCAAAAGATGTGTCATGTAAATTTCAGATGAAAATAGCACAGTTGAAAGGCATTAATTCTATGTAGTGTAATCTTTTAGTGGCATGTTGGAGGTGCAGAATTGGTCTTCATTAAATGGAGGCTTTATGCACATGCTTTTATGTCTATGTCAGATTTAATTAGAGCAACGACCTGATTTTTTAGAAATAGATTTCTACTGTCTACTGCATTTCTAGTGAGACTAGATTATTATAAAGATCATTTATTATATTTATGCTTTTCAGATTATTTAATTTTGAGGCTCATGAAAACAGTTTTTAAATAGTACCCATTCTCAAACTGACCAAAACCCAAGGTTGTTTCATAAGATTATTATCATGCATCAGCCAATTAAACCATGGTTTTTTTAACATGCTTTTGCTAACTATTTTATGCTATAATACTAGCTATGGCTCCTAATATGACAAATGTGAGAATGTTAAAATAACTGTGGTATATGAGTAACAAATTTTAGAAACAGATTAACCATTACACTGTGGTTTGAATGAAGAAGGGGTGGGCATGGAGATTTTATCTGCGACCTCCTGAAGTCCATCATGAGTTTCCAGTCCCCGAGAACAGCAAGTTAATAGTTTGTGAATAAGTATTGACTATCTGCCTGGGGTCTATAACAACTGTGTAAGTTGTCATTCTTTTTTTCAGAGCAGATAATAATGTGTTTTGATGCCTTGGGAGTAAAAGAGAGAGAGAGATTATTTTGTTGAAGATTTTGTGTTTGGCAATTTTCTTCTCTCAAGTAGACATCTCTAGAAAAAAGATGACAAAATTCCTCCATGCTGGTTTATCTTACCAGCTTTTACTGGTGCAATCATGTCCGCCAAAAGCATATCTTGTTTTATCAGAATATGTTCAACAGCCAAAGTTTGAATAGTCATCCACAGATATGTATATATACTTGTGCATGTACATATACAATGTTGCACATATATAAATATGGGTACATACATATGTAGCATTGTATATGTACAGTGGGTGACCAAAGATGGGTTTTACCCTTTTTTCCTCTTGTGGCTTGGACAGAGGGTCTGCTCTTCAGTTCACAACAGTAGCAGCTACTGCAGCAGCAGATACCTCAACATGGCCAAACCAAGGGCAAGTAGTTGGGCTGGCTCCAGCATACAAACCATAGTCTTTCTGCAAGGCAGCCATAGGCACAGGACAGCAGGACTCAGGGTCTGTAGTTGCTGCAGGAGTCACTTGACCACAGTGTCATGTAGATTGCAGCACTGATGCAGCTGCACAAATGTAAGAAACCTGTGCGTTCTATGAGTCCACTTTGCTTACCAACTGCTATCAGTTATGCTCTTTAAGGGTTTTTTCCTTTACAGTTATGCCCTTGAAGGCTTTTTTCCTTTACAGTTATGCCTGCATTAGGACTGACTGTCAGCACTGCTCTGACTATCCAGCTACATTAACAAAGCTTCTTCAGTGTAGATTGAATTTAATTAGGGATTAGCACAGCTCCCAGTCTCTTGTTTGGCAGCCCTCGGGGTATAAGGTGGAGCTCTGCTAGGGCTGGTTCACTGAAGCCTTCACAGGGATAGGTTTGGGTGTTGGGGCTTTTTTTATAACCCTTGCTGTTTGACTCTTTAAAAAGTCTGCCCTGGCAAAACTGCCTGGAGAATGGCATTTAGCCTGTGAGTCCTGAATTTGGATGTAAATGAACCTGTGCATTTGACCTCTGAGAAAGAAATTAAACTGAGCTGACCCTACAAGAATGAAACGACTGGGTAAGTGAGAGATCCTAGAACGTCATCCCATGTGCTGCATACTCTGCAGTTTATGTAGCTTGGAAAATTTCGACAAGTCACTCAGATGAAAGCTGGCTTAAGTAGAAGCCCTTATCTCAGTTAGCTTATTTGATAGTTTATGGTTCTAGTTGAAAATGACAGCCCTAACTTGTAAAAGTAATAAGGAAGTGGTAGACCTTGTTGACGTTTGGTACTGATCTCTCATGGATGACAAACACTGAAGGCGGGTGATATTACATCCATGTGGAGAAAAATTACAATTGTTCTGTATTGCATAGAATTCTGTAGTACAGACTGTGGCTTCTGAGCAGAAATGAGCAGAAATAACAACTTTCCAGGGCAATCTTTAGTAGTTCCTTCTGTTTTCTGTTCCCTGTGGAGCAATGGTTTCAACAACCCTAGCCATTAGCACACCAAAGGGAAAACCAATCCTTTTTCCTTTAGCAGCACTTCGTGGCAGGGCATCTCCACTCAGACCATTTTGGAGAAGACTAATGCATTGTTTCTGTTGCTTTTCAGTTCTTCACCCCAGGCCATCACTTTAAAACCCCTCTTTGCGATGAGGGGAGCTTACTGTAGAAATTTTCCTCTTGTTCTCACAGTTTGTCCCTCTAGTCTCTGGGACAGGTACTTGAAAGTATCAGTGAAGCTTCAGTAACATTAAAAAAAAGAGCATAAGAAGGGCTGTACTGTGTCAAGGCAAAAGTCAACTTTAATCAGTGTGTAATGATAACCTGCAGTAATAGCTTAGGAAAAGGATATATATTCAAAAAAGGGGCAGGAATGGTGCAGACCTTCTCTGGCTCATATTTACTACATCTTTGCAAGAGATATCTTTCTGAGCATATGCCTGTTCCTAAACACAGCTTCACTTCAGATGCGAGGATGTGGATTGGGTAACACTGGTTGGAGGGTGTTCAGTGCCTTGACAAGTGCTACTTGAGAACTGGGAATTAGTCTGTGAAGTTGAATAGCCTGCATTATTCCAAGGATATTAAAGCACAAACAAAAGCCCTGCATTTATTCTGGGTGACTGTAGAAATGCTGATCCATCTAATTAGCTTGGTTGAGTGGCACTTGCAATGTATGTGAATCCTATCTGCTTGTCATTTATTGAAACTGGATATCCTACTTATGTATCTTTGAAACCCCATTCATTTTCAGCCTACCAATGTTGGTGGTATTATTATTATTGACTAAGCAAGGATGTGCCCTTTTCTGTCATAATCCAAATCAATTTCCATGTTAACTGAATTTTCCAATTCAAAGATTGTCAAGAAAACCTGTCGTTTGCTCTATGTTTTGGGTTTGTTTTTTTTTTTTTTAAATCCACACGGGTTTACTTTGCCCAAAGGACTGACCAAAAGCTAGCAGGTGTTGCTGGCAGCCAAAATAAATGTCAGAACAGTTCAATTAATGATGACATTGAATTTTATTGTTTTTTACTGTCTTTTGTGCCATATCTCTGCAAATTAAAACCTGGCCTTAGGCTTTTGCCCTCACTTTGTGTATACTCTATTTTTGTTTATACTAAACTCAACTCTGTCCTGTCTGTGGTTTTCCATACATTCTTTTTCTTAATTTATGCTTATATGCTAGTTAATTTTGTAATGAAGAATGTCGGTGTTTCCTGGATACACATTGTTCAGTCATGTCTTCCTAAACCTAAACGTATCTGAACCTAGAATATGATGCACTTTTTTTCCTGTACTAGGTGCTCTAAACTGCATACTCTGTAAGCCATTTTTCTTACACGACTCAAGAGAGTTTTATTTACTCTGACGTGTTCTGCATTATGATTTTATCAGTTTTAAATTATTCTGTTAATTATGTATTTTACATTTTCTGAAATTTATTCAAACTGTTATCCTATTGCCATATGAGGATGTTAAACCAGGGTAATGTGTTTGGAGGAACTCCTTTATTCTTTTTCATGCTACTTCTTTGATTTACAAGTATGTGTCAAAATTTTCTTTGTTTTCTCAACTTAGTATCCTCAGTCATTCTTCTTAGTGGTCCAAAGTGGAAATGGAACTGCCATTTTCCTTTATCTTTATGTCATCTTAAATCTCAAAAGTATCGCAACTAAAATGCATTGTGAAAAGGTTGCATTGTCCTACCACACCGCTGGAACATGAGAAGGCTATTTTCTTCGTGTTTTGCACATAATCACTGCAGCAGACAGAGCCATATGACTTCCACATGACTAAGCATTGCAAAAGTCAGGCCATTTAACCAGCCACATGTTTCTCCATTTCATTTGCAGATGTTTAATGATTGGTACCAGAGACAACAGCATGGTTCTGTAACACATAGAGTCTGCTTAGGAAACCATAGGAGTCAAATACTAAGTCAGAATATTAACAGCTGGTTTGACACATCTGTCATACGAAGAACCAGTGATGAGAAGGGTACTTTGCTGTCAGAGCCGATAGTTACTGAGAACATGTTTGTAGCTGTATGAGGAGCAATGGGAAGCCCTGTCTTAGTATATTGGATCGTTTCGTCAATAGCAGTAGCCGGGAGAGTTTGGACCTGACATAAGAGGAAAGAAAAAATTTCTGCTTGAAATAGGAATTGATTAAACTACTTAAACTGAGGCCTTTGCCAAAAGTTAGGTGTACAAGAATGGGCAAATCTTCTATGTCATGGCGTAGTCCTTTTCTGTTCACATTTTCCTTCATCCCAGGCAGCTTTTATAGAGCAAGCAAGTTCTGATTTAAAACTAGCTGGGTTTCTTTCCTCCATGCTAAAATTTCTTTGGGGAGTCTGTGATGTTTTTCTCTACCTTAAAATAATTTAATTTCCAATTTCATCTTATTTATGGCCCCACTTGTTCTGTTCCTAAAATTTAGCTGAAATGTTCTTTTTCTTCTCTGACATTTGCTTTGTCATATATTTATAGAGAGCAATTATATCCTTGCTCAGCTGTGCTTTGCTAGACAAATCAAGACGAGCTCTTTCGGTTTCCTTCTATAAAACAGGTTTTCCTTTTCCCTGATCGCCACAGTAGCCCTTGACTGTGTGTGTCCTATTCTAAATTAGTACTTCCTAACCCCATGAGACCAGGGATGCAGGCAGTATATCTGAAAGTGTTGGCAGTGGTATGGAGTTGGAAAAGAGGTTGCCAAGCCAATGGTGATACAAAGTGGTCAGTCCAGCTCTGCAACACCCCCTGGCAGTTCCATTGTCAAAAATTCCAGTTTCTCTAGCAGCACTTATGGAGGCCATTTAGCTAACCATTCACTTAATCCAGTACCATGTGCTGATTCTGCTACATATAGACAACGCCTTCAATATTTTTTTATCCAGAGATTAAATTGGTATGTATCTACTTTCTGTGCCAGCTCATCAATTAAAATGCTCCATGTAACAAAGCTTGTCCTGAGATTGCTCCCTGAACTCATCTGGTTATGCTTCTAGCAAAATTTTGTGATTTAGCACAACGACATTATCCAAATTCTCTGCCTCCTTGTACCAGTCTCTTGCTTCTCTATCCTAAATAATAATTTCCCATCTTGAGTCACAGCCAATGTTTTGATACTTCCATGGGAACCAAGTAGAGCAATGGGATGAAGTTCTTGTTTACACACAGAACTAGTCTGGTCTGATCTATCTGTAGCAAAGCTTTCTCCTTCTCTGGTGCAGTATTTACTGTTCACTCATCACAAAGAACCATTCTGGCTTCCCATATGTATTTCTTCAGGACTGTCAGTTTACAAATTTTCACATTATTATCTTTTCCTCTTGAATCCAAGAAATTATTTTCCTGTTTCTTTCTAGTGTTGCTGTTAACTTAGTTCAAGGTGCTGAGTTGTAATTACTATTAGCCAATATCTGCAACTGGTATATACAAAATCTAGACCTTTGGATAAAGAGTAATTTTTGACATCTTTCTCTCATCTGACTTAACAAAG
Organism: Psittacus erithacus; assembly: GCA_009867235.2. Taxonomy (NCBI): domain Eukaryota; kingdom Metazoa; phylum Chordata; class Aves; order Psittaciformes; family Psittacidae; genus Psittacus; species Psittacus erithacus. The sequence continues at coordinate 10,116 of WYDI02004774.1, forward strand.
ATGTCTGTACAAGTCTCTGTTATTGTCCCTGTAAACCAGCAAATAATATTTTTTTTATATAAATAATTGAGTCTTTTTTAATAAATAATTGAGTCATGCACTTTTTTGCCTCAAAAATAACTTTCAGACCATAGTTTGAATTTGTGGTATTCTTGCTATTGGTGTTCGTTTTGTAAACCAACCAAACAAAAAAAGTGTATGCTTAATACTGATAACACTGTTTAGCAATACAGTTTGAAAGCATTGCTTTTATTTAGATGCATTGTCTTACAAGCATCTACAATCTTTAAAATGTTTAGTATTTCTTTTCAATAGAATTAAACTAACAAGAAATTAACTAAACAATAAAAAGTCATACATTTTCCCAGTGCTGTCAGTCTTGAGGTATTGTAGTGAAAAGATACTTATGAAAAGCAGGGGGAAACTTGGTACAAGTAGATATCTGCATGCTTGTGTGTATACATGCGATCAACTGCATGTATGCATGTGGTTCAAGGCCAGGTTGGATGGGGCTTGCAGCAACCTGGTCTAGTGGAATGTGTGCCTCCCTGTGTCAGGGGGTTGGAACTGGATGAGCTTTAAGGTCCCTTCCAACCTAAACCAGTCTGGGATTCTATGATTCTATGAACTATGACATTGTGTGTCAGCACATGAAAGTGTGCTGTGTTTGTAAGCAGACCCCTAACAAAGAAGTCTGTTTCTGTTCTAGATACTGATATGTCTCATTGCAGAATTTGAGAGCTCCTTCTAACTCTAAATATATCCGCTTTCACAGTACCCTCTGAGCAACAGTTTTCTGTTTTTACTGTTACACTGTGTCACAGACAGTGAGCTATCTCAAACCAATCCTCCCCACCACTTCCACCCCCCTCCAAGGTCCCAAATGAAGAGTAGAAAGGGTAGAGTTGAACTCATGCCCCCCAGAGTATGAACTTATGCCTTAACCTCTAGACCTTCCTCCTCTTAAGAATAACTGATCTCAGTAGAAAGTATGTTTTGCCATTGATTGTTGATTAATTAAATTGTTGAAAAAATTATGCTTTTATAAGTCATCCCCATATCACTTTGATCTGGCTGCACCCTCAGCTAATTCTTCATGACCAGATTCCTGGAGAAAACTTACATATCATTGCAGTAAGAAGCAGATGTTTGATGTAAAATTGAAGTGTTTACCTTTTTAGAAATAATGATCCAATGGGGACTTGCACTGGCAATGTGTAATAGCAATTTTAAAAATATGCAGAGCATTATATCACTGTTATTATTTCTTTAGGACACTGAGTGGCTTGGTAAAGTCATTCTCAATGACATTGAGAGTGCCAACACTGCAGTTCTCAGGCCCCAAAAAAGAGGGAGGCCAGGACTAAGCAGTCATGGCTGGCTAGACAAGGAGTCCTATTTTATGCTTTGCATCAGGATCCATGCCAAAAACAGTATACTGCTTGTGATTCCTTACAGCAGGCTGGCACCAGGCTCCCACACAGTAAGTCTGGCAGTGCATCTGTTCTCTCAGATAGTGGGATTCTTCAAGGATGCGAAAGCAGTCTTAATGTTTTTAATTTTATTTTTATGTTGCTGGTGCAATCATCTTAGCTGAGGAAAAGGAATGAGAACTTCATTGAATTACATGTGGGGTAGTCAGAGATGTTGCACCTCCCTTACCTAAACATAGGATCTGGCCTATTTGTGTGTCTCAGGGTATTACCGTTACATGGACTGTTTCCTAGCTGTACCAGTCCCATAAATTTCAAAATATTTCTGAAGCAAAAAGTGTAAGACTAATTTAAATTGTGATTAGATCATTTGCTTGAGTGACTTATCAAAAAGTTTGAAGTAGTTTAGAAAGCTGATGTCTACAATGACACAGAATTTCCACATACAGTATTGACGTATGATTTTTTTCTGTCTTCTCTTGAATTCATTCCTTTTTTGCCATGTTTCCAAAAAAAAAAAAAGAAAAGTCTTTCTTTTCTTTTCCTCATGGGGGAGTTGTGTTTGGGCCTCGCTCTGATTTTGATGTGTAACAACAGCTTTTCCAACAAGTTTACACTTGTATTTGTTGGGAACTGGAAAAGACTTCGGTCACTTAAATACATCTTCTCAGTCTGATTCAAAACATTGGCAGTTTTTAGGTGGCTGATAGCACAGGAGGACTTTTTGGGAAAATACAGCATTTGTTGTAGGATGGATGAGCAGAGAAAACTATTAAATTAGGCTAGGATTTAGAGAATTTGTTTCTTGTCACCCTGGGTCCTGCCCTGGTGCAGCTTAGTGCCCAAGCAACAGTTAAAGTGCTGCTCTAATGTTCACTAAGCTGAACATTGCCAGTGTGAGCTAACAGTCTTAGGGTCTCCGTCAGCAAATGTCTCAATCTAATACTAATAAATGAATTAAATGTCAGAATGTCCACTAACTGGAATAGGCTTTGAGAAAAAGTTTTTGCCTTTTCGCTGTACACAAAAACCTCCAAAATTCTGCCCCCAACTGCTTTGAAATGGTCCTGAACATTCAATTTAAAAGCATGAAATCTAGCACTGCATCTTTATATGCAGAAAGGCAGTTCAAATTCCCAAAGACATCAATTATAATAATAATTAATAATATAACAAAATTTTCAATTAATATTATAAACAGGTCAAAAGGACAGTTTGTAAGAACCTACTTTATCTACGGATATATCATAGATGAGATTTTCTTTTTAGTGATACAAAGAAGATAGTAATCTAGTTTTCTTTCACCTTTGGCAGGGAAACAGACTTAAGTTAGAAACTTAAGTCATTTATGTCCCTGTAGAAATCCAAGCATTCAAAAAAACCTGTCAGAACTAGACGCATCCGTAGGGTAAATGTTAAAGAAGCTGATAAAAAACTCTGTCAGAACTTCCCAAAGTAAATGACTTTGCAGAAGTTATGCAGGCAACTAGGAAGTATATCTGCAACTCAGAAAACACCTTGAAGAAGGCGTGTAAATGATAGGAGGGGACCTGGGCTTGAAAAAAACTAGCTTTGTAAATATGACTTAAGGGGTAAGAAAAATGAGGAAAAGAGATCAGGTTTTCTTAATGACTTCCAGTGACCTCCAGGCTTGCAAGCTTAAGTCTAAAAGAGGCTTTCTGATGAAGCACAATCTGTCTGGAGAGCCAGCTCTCAAGCTGGACTGCAGAAGTTATTTGAAAACCACTAACAAGTGTGGCGATTGAAGAAAATACTTTCTCTGAATGAAAGGACTGCGAGCAAGTGGATCTGCTTTGTAAAACAACAGAGTTATCTTTCTATGGTGCCACATTACATGTTATCAGTGAACATCCCATTGCCATACTTCAAGCAAAAACATCCAGATTCCTGAACTAAAGACTTATTTATGTAGTCCATTATAAAGAAAAAGGAAGAAAACTGATCAAAGGACTAAGCGACCAATATTCCAACAATGACAGACCTTAACTGAAGCACATTTGCCTTATCCTTTTTTGCATTAAACCCAGAGTACCAAATTTTCTAACTTCTAGTCATAAAGGTAGTCCACATGACCTTGGCTATACTCTATGAATAATGTCAAAACTATTGTTACCATTGTTGCCCTGTGTATCTGGAATAGATTTCATGTTTAAGACAAGGCAGACGCTTCAAAGACTGTAAAGTTTTTTTCTTTCTCCCTGCAAGCAATTTATCAGCATTCTTCCCAGGAAACTAATAAACTCCAGGGTATTCCAGATGTCTTTGAATGGTCATGCTGCTTTTCCACTGGACTGTTCTGCCTGTGGTCAGGGAACTACTATGACAACCTGTTCTCCAGACATTGACCATCTGGCACTTTAGATGGCCCCAAGACTCACACAATTTCACACATTTCCAAATTGCCTTAAGTAATGAAATAGCATGGGAGGAGGTCTTGGAATGCTTGCTCTAAGTTATTCTAATAAGAGCATGTAAACATTATTGTTCTTATGCCATCAGTTGTTCTTTCTTTTTGCCATGGCATTGGCAAAATTTATTTTGTGGGAACAATTTAACTTGGGGACCAGCCTGCTGAATCTGTCTTGCTGTAATTCCATCAGCCTGGGAGGCTTTTTCACTGAATAGAACCTGTCTTCTTAAAATAAATGAAAAGTAGAATCAAGACTAGACGTTTTAAGGGCATGTCAGGTCAAGAAGTGGATTTCCATTTGATTTTACTGAGGTCTTGAGTCTGTAGCTGGAATGGAGTATTTTATTGTTGCCTTTGAAGACTGGAAGATCTTTGAAGGAGACTAAATACTTATAAGAAGATCAGTGCCCTTCAAGAGTAAGGCTGACTTTGTTGTTGCCTACTTTATATGCCTACTTCTGGCATCAGGACATCTAAAATGAGAGTGTCAGTGCTATCAGGATGAGTCAGATCACTCACCCTTCTTCTGCAGTCAATAGATGAGTATTTGTTTCTTAAGGTGTTCCTTATCATACTGAGTGGGAAGAGCTAGCCAAAAGAAGTACTAATTATGTGAGGGGCTCTGAGTCACAGTTTGTAAGGAGCCCCTGAGCCAAGTCTACACTTCAGGCACCTCTGTCCCTTGCTATCTCTTTAATGCTACACTGAATGAATTTGCATCTGTATTTTGTTTGCAAACCAGACTCCTATTAGATCACTCAGCCAAAGAGGCGATGTAAAATGTGCCCTCCACATGAGTGTGCAAGATTCAAGCATGCAATTCCCACTTCTCCAGAGAGGTCACACTGCAGGTAAGTGAAGTTATTGAAAGACAAAAGTGAATAGAAAAAAGACATCCTAGGTCAACTAAACACACATCTAACTTCCAGTGGCCGCAGTGGTTAGGTATAAAAATGACGGTAAAGATACCTTATACTCCTGAGTGAAAGGTAAAACATTTATATGCAGACACAGTAAGTTGGGTGTCCATGATCTGGAGCTGAATTCCATCCTTGTGTCATGACTCAGTTGCCTAAACCAGGGTGCCTGTGCATATATATAAGGGGTGCGTGTATATATATATATATATATAAAAAAAAGGTATATATATGGTGTGTATATATATGTAAAAGGTATATGTATGGTGTGTATATATATGTAAAATGTATATGTATGGTGTGTATATATATGTATGTATAAGGTGTGTGTGTGTATATATATATATATATAAAAGGTATGACCTTTAGGAGGCTTGAACCAGTCTTTTGGTACCAGAAATTTGTCTAATTGGCTATATTGAAGTATTCTAGTTTTAGGAAAAGCTGTTGAAGAGAGTGTGTGAGTACTTCCTAGGCTGGTCTTTGTCCTATTCTTTTGTCTACTACCAGTGTCTAAAGATGAGACTCTCAGTTACTGCCACTGATGCCCTGTCCCTGAAAACGCATGATTTATTTTTCATTGCTAGGTACTTCTCTTATGCTTAACACCAATTTGCAGTTGAACAGAGCTCTACAGAGAGGGGGGCTGTGAAGGCTTTTATTATACAGCAAGTTTGTGCTCAGATGTGAGTCCATACATGTGGGGGCTATTTCAACCCTAAATTATTGAGGCTGATTTTACTGATTTTGTTACCTGTTTTAGATATTACTGATTACTACCTTTACTTGCTGGATCTCACTGTATTAAACATAGGAAACCTCACAGAAAGACAGAACCTTTTATGAAGAAATTCTCTGTGTCTGCCGTAGAAGTTAGGTTTTCTCTCTGTCTCTTGCACTGGTACCTCATCTCCTTCTTCCACAGGTATGTGCTTTTGGACTTCTCTCCTCCTAAACCTTCTTTGCACTCTGAAGTTACACACATGAGAAGATAGCATAGTATGTTGTTGCAATACTGTCTTCTTTGAGGGTGATTGAGATTAGAATTTCAAATTGTATTTAAGAATGAAAATTTCTTAAGAATTTTAAAACTGAATGTTCAGTCATCTTGACTATTTCCCTGAGCCTTGAGGTCTCCCTTTAAAAACTACTTTTCAGCTTTTTTGTGTCCCTGTGCATGGAGATAACAGATTCATAAACTGCAGTAATTGAAACCAGTGTGAATTTTGTGAGTGTGACTAATCATTACAAATTTCTTTACTAATTTCTTACAAAAAAATCACTTACTGTCAGCCAAGATTTTATAAATTTTGATATGAAAACATCCACACCTGTCATGTCTCCCCCAAGGTCTTCCTTGGCTGCTGCAGAAGTGTAGTCTAACTTCTATTGCTTTGGCTGGAGATGAGGATATGAATTCCTCTGGCTAATTGCTTTTTGGATGACCTACAAAGCACCAGGGTTCAAATTCTTGGCCTGGTAACATTGCTTTTCACTGCTCTGGCATGATGCCACAGCTCCCATCATGGGGAATCCCAAGGAGGAGAGTGAAAGGAAGTCAGGGTATTCCTTACTTCAGACACCCACATTTCCTCAGCTGCTGCTGTACATGGCAATAAAAGGGAGCAGTCTTAAAACAGCTCATGGAGGGTTGAAATGGCCCCCAGCGTGATAATTCTGCCCAGCTAAAACTTTGCTCTCTGGTGATTGACCTCAAGTATGAAGCATCTGGTGACTTAAGCAAAGAAATGTGATAGATGCATTTTCTAAAACATTAACGAGGCATTTGTTCCCCTGGAAAATAGTTCTTAAGTTCTTGCTGGTTCTGTGCAGCCTGACAAACACACCTTAAAGGAGCAGATGAACATTACCAGTGTCAAACAGAGCACAGACATGCGCACACGCCTGCTATTTGTGTGTGTTCTCCTGTGCACACAATGAACAATTTAGACTGCCCTTTCTATCCATGGAACCAGAAGCCCAGCACTGTAAACTTTGCCTGTTTCAAAGCTGAAGTGCCACCATATCTCTCAAAAAACCCATGATGACCATAAGGCTGATTTAGTACCATGTCTGTAGCATGTGACATCTGAAATTGTTCAGCTGCATTCAGGAAATAGAGGAAAAGGAAAAGAAGATATATCCAAGCCATGCTGACCTTCCTCTCATCCCACTTGTGTGATGTTGTCATATAAGCTTTATAAAGTAACATGATATTTGCTTGAAGGTACATGCCAGTATTTCTGAAAAGTATATCCTGCCCACTCAGTGCATCAGGCTAATCCTGAAACTAGTTGTTTTGACAATTATAACCTGATGATGCTATATGGAGAACTTTCCCCCATCGTATTAGGGAGACCTTGACAAAGAAGGGGAGCATGTGTGGAGTTCTCCACCCATGTAGCCAGAAGGTAATCTTTCTTATTCCAGAATAGACCCCCAGTCCCTGTGCGCATGGAGTTTGGTGGAGATGGGGATGCTATAGTACCACCTCTCATCTGATTATGTGGTTATTTCATTTCACTAGTGCCATGGAAAATACTAGGTTTGTGGAAAGGGGTAGAGGCAACATGTTAATGCACAGCTAAGATGCCCCCAGAGCAGGTCTGTGCATCCCCCATGGGCTTTACTCCCAGTTACTGCATCCAGGAGGTTTAAATCCAGCATAAGCTTTAGGCTGCATACTGAGGTGGAAATAAACTTCACCTTCAAAATTGAAGATACTTTTTAACCAGACTATTTCCAAATCAATAGCTCTCACACCCAACCAAGAGAAAAAAAAAAAAATAAAAATGACAGTTTTCAGACAGTAACCAAAAAAAAAAAAAAAAACAGACCCAAACCTGAAGCTTTTTTCACTCTTAGAGGGAAAACATCATGTGCCAGGTCTGGGCTTTGTGCAGAAAAGAGATGTCTGGTATTACACCAGTGTACCCTGCCCTTTCCATCAGCCAGGCTGGTGGTCCCATCGTGCAGGAGGAATACAACTTCCCTGGTTAGCCAAGGCTTGGGCTGATGTGCTCCAGGGGGAGCTGCATCTGTCCTTGCTCTCTGGAATGGAGGTCATCTGCTTTCCAGGAAAGAGGGAGTGGCTGGAGAGCCTTCAGTTACTGAGCTGGACCACCTGGAAAACTGTGCAGCCAGCACTTGTCCTACCTCTAGGCACCCCCCCAGTAAGGAGTAAGAGATGATGAACTGGCTTTGAACTCCCACCCAAACTTGACTTGAACAAATGGAAGTGCAGGCAAGTAACATGCATGTTCTGTTAAGAAAATATAGAAGCAGCATCTCTGCATTTTAGTCTGTAATACAGGTTGGCTCGGATTACAGTATTTGACTCTAGACTTGAAACACATAGGTGTGTAAGTCTGTTTAGGGACAGGGGCCCTTTGCAAAGTTCAGACATGGACTCAGGTTCTGGTTGAGAGTGCACTGTAACTTTGATGTATTTCTGCCTTGTTGGAGAAAAAGGGGGAAAAAATAAATTTGTCTCTGCATCACAGAAAAAATATGTTAATAACGTATACACTCTTTCATGATTGGGGAAAAAATCTGAGTCTCTTGAAAGGCAAAGTTGGAAAATAGCTTTGTTTTATTTCAAGAAATCGGGGCCATAAAAATCATACCTATAAAACACACAGCAGCCTGAACCCTCTACATAAAACCTCTTGTATTTTATGCCTCCTTTTCTATCTCACGTCTTCAGTTGCCTAATTACAACTCAGAGGCTGGCAGAGATCTTCCCTGCAGCGCTCAGCTCTGCTGACTGCAGAGACCCTACCTGGCACACTAAGTTAGTGCATCAGCATTCTAGGTAGAAATGAATGAAAAAGCAATCAGGGCAACTGCTGTGGTAGCATATACAACTGTAACCTACTTTGTGCCTGATTTCAAACATTTCATTGTGTATTTAGGCATCTTTTAAAATGGTAAGTGGATCTGAAATAAAATAGATCTTTCTAGTCAGCCTAAGAAATGTTTTGTCTTCTTTACTGCTTAGGTCAAGCAAACTTACCACCCTGACTGCTAAGTTAACTTGCAGTCTTGATTGAAATGCCAAAACCTATGAGAAGGTTGTTTTAATGTTGAAAATCTATCACCAGCAGATTGCATCATGCCGTGAATGTAGATATAGTGATAGCTTTGATTGTTTTAGCTGTATTTACAGACCAGATCTAGAGGAAGTCTGGAAAGGCAAAAGTACACTAGAACCTTTTTTTGAAATGCAGGTATTGCTCACATATGATCTTGCAAGGAGTTTGGTTTATAGATAATTGTGTGTGTATGCTTTTATTTTTTCATGTTGCATTTCTGCGTAGGCAGAGTTACACATGGATTGGCAGTTTCATTTCATGAAAGTCTGTGATAAAAACATCCAGTCTTCATATCTAAAAAATTAGTAGCTGCTGTAACTTTTTCAGCTGAGTGGGTTAAATATCTTATAAACCCCTTCCTGTAACAAGTTGTGCAGTGCAACACTGAAGGTATCCAAAAATTCACAAGCCTCTTTGTATGTGATGCCCTTACAGTGAAGAAGATTCTTTTGATTATAAAGATGAAGAGTCTACTTTTTCTGGTGCTGATGTCTGTCTGCTGGGCTGAACCTCACTCTGACAACTCAAGTCTGGGTCATGAAAGAATTGTTCACATTCAAGGTAAGGAAACATGTAAGAAAATACCAGTATCTACAGATTGCTGAGGAAAACATTATTGTTGAGAATAATGTGCTTAATGAGCCTTATTTTTTTTATACAGTTGTGCTTTCTGAAAAATACTATTATTACTGATGACCACACCTTTTTTTTCTGGTTCTGTTGCATTACTATTGCTCCTACAGAAAGTAAAAAAAAATGAAAGTTGCACTGTTTAATAGCACTTATTCACAACCTTGCAAAGATCAGTGAGTAAAGTACCGCATAATTTAAGAGAAAGGAAAAAAGCATGCATCCTAAAGTAAGAAATAAGCAACTGCAATAGTTATAACACCTTTAGTTTATTGTGGAATATATTTGATTTTGTGAGGATTGTCATACATAGTTCTTCACATGACAGAAATTTATTGCTGATGATTATTTTAAAAGGCTCAGCACATCTGAGACCATAATTACGTGGTTTAAATTAGGGAAAAAAAAACAGCTTACCCCAGAAGAAATGTGTCTTTCTTCATACCTTTAATTCGCACTAGGTATTACATTGGCCTTCTGCATTATCACATTTCATTCATGTTTGAATCCTAGAGCTTATAGATGCAGCAGGATTTGAGTCTGCAGTACAATGCAGCTGTTTTTTCAGTCCCTGCTTTAGACATTGAGGGCCATCCTCTGTAAGAAAAAAGCAGGGGATTTATGCAATAAGGATAGGCAGAACTAACAGGGATTTTCCTGCTTTCATTTATAAATTTCTTGAGGCTGGCTAAAATCAATCTTGCAAACTTCAGAAATGCAGCATTATTGTTCTTTCTCTCTCTCTCTCTCCCTCTCTCTCTCTCTCTCTCCTTAAGATTGATTCCTTTCTCTTTCTTAGCTGGCAAACTGTGTTATTTGAGTGTTTGTGTAAACATGAATTACCCAGTTAGGGCAAGTTACTAAGAAAGCCTTAACATTCAGAAGTTCACAGGAAAGTCACAGAAGTTAAAGATAACCCTGACCTATTAAAACAGGCACTCAGATTGTCAAGGTCAAATAAGGCATAACAGATGGCTGGCTTCACGTTGAGGAAACTCACAGGATGAAGGTCAAATGAATGTGTTGTATCAAAATGAATGTATATCACTGTTGTGAGATGACAAGTGCTTGTTACCCAGGGTTAATTTCAAACTTGACATCAATGTTTAAGACATATATAGTTTCCTGTACCTTTCCTTGTATAATGCAGTTTCTTGTCTCTGAACTCAGTTTATCTTTTTGAAAGGTTAAATAAGTGGAAAGAATTAAACCCATTCAAAACTGGCTTAGTCAGCAGTTTAGTGTAATTCTGAAGTCATGCATGTGGCTTATCACACTAGTACTTCAGCTTGTGTGCAGTGCAGTCTGCAAGTGCTAAATAATTCGAAGGTGGTAAAAGTTTCAAGGTGGACCATTCTCCCTACCTATGAAAACTCATCAGAACCTCAAGTTTATTCCTTCAAGGAAAGCTTAATTTTGAGATATGCCATGAGCTTAGTTCATCAGCTGCTTCAGGCTCTGAAATACATAGACCACAAATAAAAAAGAATAAAACTGCTTGGAGCTTACATTAGTATTTCAATACTATTTTTCTTCAATCCTCTCTGTATTGTGGAATCCCAAAAGGTTTGGGAGTCCACTATGCCCAATGCTGCATAAACATATATGCTGGAAATGAGCTGGAAATCAGGAAGCCAGTGGAACACGTGTTACAGCTTCATAAAAAAGGTATTCTATATTACATTAGGGAGTGTAGCCTCCCCCTCCCCAGCTGATATCCAAGAGATCTGTAGCTAGCCTTCTTTTGTATTGCATGTTTTGGAATGCCTTAGAATAACAAAAGTTGGGGATGGATGTTGTGTAGTCAAGTACTCAGAGCTGAAAGGGATCTCTTGAGGCAATGAACTAAACTGTCCTCTATTCCAGTTTCTTCACATCAGTCAATCTTCTGTAGGTCTAGTTTGATTTTTAAAAAAGCACATTACTATAAGGTAATTTGGACACTTACCTTTCTGCTACAAAACCTGCTTTTTTAATTCTCCGTGTTTATTCACAGCCATTGTATGGCCTTATGCTTCTAGTGTTATTCCTTAGCTTCAAATAAAAAAATTTCTTCTTTCATGTTCACCTTAAGATGTTAATAACACCACATCCTCACAGCTATCATATGAGCAAACCTTTTCAAATTCTTACGTAAGTGTATAACCTCCAGTTACCTGGTAATGTTAGTTGTTCATTTCTACACTTGTTCTCGTTTGAATGCATACTTCCTGAGTGTGCCCAGCCAGGATTTCATTCTGGATAATAATTTACACAGGCATAACTAATTTTTTTTTTTTTTTTCAGCTGTCATTGCACTGTTTTTCAGACTTTGGATCAAATTTGTACTCTTCCCAGCTATGCTGCAGTGCTGATCAGTCATCTATTGTGATAGATAATATTTAGCAGTCATTCTCCCTCATCACTTGCAATTGCCAGTTACTAGGTTTATATGAATAATTCTTCATTCTAGGTCTTCAAAATCTATGTATTCCACATGGAATGTTACCATACATTTTCCATCCTTCTTTCTTCAAATGGTCTAAATACCTATTCTCCTCCCTTCAGTGATGCATAATATGCCATGTGAAAATTTTATTAATTCAATGGTCACATTTACTTTATAAGGTAAAATTAGTGGAAATATTAAGGAGTCTTAAAAATTATGCTGGAGGCAGTTCATTGGACTTTTTTTAGGCTAGTCATTGATGTTTCAGACCAAGCAATAATCTCCTCTGTATCTAGTTCTTAGACACTAAGCAAAGTTTCTACCAAAACAGCTATTTTCTCCATCCTAATTCCATATATTTCCAATATCATTGGGAATGTGCTCAAGTAATTGATACATCACACTTCCCTAGCATTATACATTTACTGTTATTATACATTTTATATCAAATTAGCCTGATATCCTTTGGTAGGTATCTACTGCAATTTATCCCTCTTTCTAATGACATACTCCATTTCTGTTCTTCAACATTTTTTCTTCAAAAAATGTTCTAATGCCCTGTTTGCTGTTGAGGTCAGACTAATCAGCCTGTTAACGGTTAAATTACTTTCCTTACATGTATTTGTTATTTAACTGTTGTCCAGAAACACGTCACATTCTTAAAGTGGTAGATGAGCTATTATCTCTGCCATCAGATTTGCCATACCAAGTATCAGTAGTAAAGTCAGTAAGTCAGGCTGTGAGGTGTTCTACTCTTTTCTTTGAATAGCATATATTTTGTGAGTTCAGCTTTCATCTTTATGTTTTCATTTCATACCAATGCATTCGTGTACTTTAAGGAACATCATACTTTCAGAGCATCAAATCCAATGTTATTAGAAAGAGAGGATTTGTTAATACAGCACTTGTGGTATTGCTCTATTGTCTTCCACCTTTGTCTGTGTAGTGACTCCATACTACAAAATGAAGCTATGCCAGTTTAAAAGACTTCTATTTCACTGCTTCCTTAAGACTTTTTACAGCACTTCCAGACCTGCTTTTGATCCACACTTTTTGTCCTCACCATCATTTCTTATTTCTTCACAGCCTCCAAAACCACTAATTCACAATGACGTCTCATCACCTTTATCTTTCATTTGGCCTTCCTAAAAAGCAACCACCTATTAATATTGTATTGTGGTCTGATGGCTATTTCAGCATGCTTAACACTCCCTCAACAACTCAGGAACCAGAAGATCAAGTTATCTCACTTTGCTTCCCCTCCATTAGTATAAGAACTTTTGCCATCTCTCTCAGATTCAGCATTTGCTAACCAGAATGAATATTATTTAATAAATTTTATTGTTCTTTTATTACACTGATAGATCATTGCTCTTATGTACACAAAGCTTATGTCTTTCAAGTGCCCACTCTCTTGAAACTGGATTTCTTCAGCTTTACTAAACTCTTGCCAACCTCTTTAACATTGCAAAAGGCATAGATGTGTCCTTTCTTAAATCTACCAATTTTTCTTAGAATTGAGTCACTGGCTTCATTAATAGGTTTGTTTCTGCTCTCAGTGTCAGCTCTAGTTCCTGGTTCTCCCCTCTTTGGTTAATACAGTAAAACAGGACCTCAGTCAAATTCCTTATCCAATAGACACTTCTACCTTCCTACCCTTATTAGTACTCCTTTCTGTTTCTTCTGGCCCACTTCTTTTGTTTATATCTTTTATTCTTTTGCTTCCTTCCAATACATATGAACAAAATTCATAACATGTCTAAAGCTGCATTTTATCTTCTGTGACTTTTTTTCCTTTCCTGAAGCCTCTGCTGGATTTCATGCTTTTGGTTAGGCTGCTTTGTATTGACCACATCAACTTCCTCTCTGGTAGTTTGTTTGCATACAAAAGTTATTCCAGTTTAACTCCTGTGGATAAAAGCAAATAAGAGAACTGTATTTAAGTAAGATGCGCTGTCTGTCTGGCCTCAATCACCCCAGCAAACTATGTGTGTCTTAAAGGATACCAGTTTCACTCTTCAAAAAAGGTCATATTCCTAAATGAAAACACCCAACGAATATGAAAATGGGACAAAAATATACACTAGATACATAAGTGACCACAACAATAAAAATAGTACTACCCGAACCACATAAATGTAATTAAAGGCATAGTTTTCACTGAACTCATGATCTGTGAAGGACTGTGTCCCATGAGAGAGGAAGACTTTTTTTCCCAGTGTTCAGCCTTGTATATCTGTCTAATCTATTCATAGTGCTAGTTGCTGACCAATTACTCAAAGAGGCAGAGTACTCTTCAGAAACAAGAGCATTCTTCTGTGTGTAGCTGTTCTGTGAAACAAAAGATTTTGACTAAACCATTGCAATAATTGCTAAGGTAGTTACTTAGGGGGTGGCAGGAGCCTTTAATAGATGCTTTCAGTTTGTTCAGGGTTTAGAAATACCAGAAAGGCCAGCAAAGAGAATACAAAGCTTGGTTTGTGAAAGATCAACCTTTAACTTTTTAGCTTTTCTTTGCATATAAATAAATTTTTACTATGCAGCATATATGGGAATTCACCCATTTGCCTATCAAGAACTCTGTACAGTTTTATTTATACACACCAAGAAATATGTCATCATTTATTGAGCAGCAAACTTTCTAACACTGCCCCACTGAAAAACAAGAAAAAGGTTAAATCAATAAATCAATAACTTAAGCAGACAAAATCATTGTCCTACTTGTAATATACTATAATGAGTTTTATTTACAGACCACTTCCTTTTCTTCAGAAAAAGCCAAATCCAACAGAGAGAAAGAAGCTGCATAGACTTGCTGGCCTAGCCAAAAAACATGATAGGAGTTTAGATGCACTACTGATTTGACCTCTTATACTAATTCCTATCTTTTCAAGTTCCGTGATTTTCCACTTTCCTTTTGACTTTCTTTCTTCAGTCCACCTTTCTGCATTTTCCCATTTTTGGTGAAGTCACCTGTTATTTCTTTTAATTTTCTTGCATTTATCTTTTCATCTTAAATTTCTTTTTGGTTTTGTTGGCATTCAGGGCAGTTTAGATTATGCCATGATCCATTTTGCAGTCTCTTCTTACAACTGAGCTGCTTCCTTTACATCAACACAACTTACTTTCCTTTTCAGAGCATGGCATGTTTCAATAGCCGTGAAATATTATGGAAATGTCAGCAAAGAGCAGCCTCACCTCCTGTTGGCATGTTGGTTCCATTAAATGCATTCAGGACTGTATATGCTGGAATAGACCTTAAATGATAAGTACCAGTATGAAAAAAAAGGAGTTGTAAGAATTTATTACATAGGCAAAATACATAAATTTAAATTACTAGTTTGCCTTTACTTGCTACATCAGTCTAATTCCATATATATAGCATCTAAAGGTAATTAAAGAATTGGAAAAGCTCCTCAGTAGTGTGATATTTTGGGTTTTGTCAAACATTCTTAATGCCATCCATGATTTTCTTCTCTGCAGAAAAGGTGCAGAGACAGTGTCATGATTCTGTTCTGGTTTGCTCTATGAGGCCTGATCTTCATGCAATTTCTTTATGCTGAAGTAAATATATTCTTTAAGTTTATTTAAGGCAAAAGGTGGCAATATTTTAGAAGAGCTGAAGTTTTTTATTTCCCTGATGGCTTTATGTACTCCATAGAAAGAAAAAGAGGTCTCATAGAAACCTGAACTCAAGATAATATTACCGCTTTAACAATTCCCCTCAATGTGTAACTCAGGTTGAGTAGATGGCATCAGCCAAAAACCATTTTACCTCAATCTTGTCATCTCTGTGTTGGAGAGACAGATTTCTTCTCTACCATTTATAAAATGGATATTTTTAGCTGCATTATTATTTGGAACAATGAACCTGAATGTTTTTTACTAAAATTTATCTAGCATCTCTCTTACCAGTTGCATGTCAAAACTTAAAAGTAATGTGTAGATTATTTTAACCTGTTAGTTTAAAGGCAGGAACTCAGGAGGCAGATCCTTGTATTTTCTTTCTCACGACATAAACAAAATGATGTCAATGCTTGGAACAAATTAAAACAGGTTTTACTAGTCTTATAGATGATGTAAATTTTTAGATATTTTTTTTCTAAAAGCAGAAGTAAAAAGGTAGTTAGTTAAAGCATAGAAAAAATGCAGTAGGAAAAGTATGTGAAAAATGTCATTCTTCCTTTGGGTTCTCTGAGTAATACACATGTAAATCAGTAATGTACACATGTATATCAGCAATGCACTTCCTTCCATATTATAGCAAGTAGTAATTATTGTTATCACATAAAATATTTTTGATTTTTAACTAAACTTGTCACTACTATAAGAAAAGTGAAGATATTTTAGAATGAGAGTTACCCTCAAGTGCCTGGTAATGCTACAGGACAGCAAGAAACAGCTCTGCGTTTAAAACAGGATGGCACACAATGTTATTAACCTTATGGTTTATTAGCAATGTGGAACATTTGGCAATACATGAGTTTATCTGACAAAACACATCTATCATTTGATTCCTGACTTCATGATTTTTTTTTTTCTCTTTAAAAATGCACATTTTTTCTCCATTGTTGCCCTGTAGTCCACTAAAATATGGGAATAATGAAGTTTCATAGTCAGGTCAACGTAAGCTTCTTGACTGTTCTGGTGAATAAAGTGGATAAAGGTGTTTGCCAAGGATTCATGCCATGACTCATCCTCTCTGCCCCATGTTATGTTCCTGGCCTTCCAAACTGGCTTGCCATTGCTCTTGACTGCAGAAGCCAATTAAGAAAGAAAGAGAAAAAAGTCCAGTCCAAAACAAAAAGGAAACAAAAAGAAAACCCCGCGGCAAAGAAAACCAGCATAAAAGGCAAACAGATCTAAGTGAGTGTGCAGAAGGAAGATTTGGAACTAAACCAATAAGCCAGCCAAGGGAGACTGAATTGACAGCTCTGACAGCATGGGAGCAATTCCACTTACCCTCCTTGAAATCGGGATCACACTGAAGTCAAGGTTAGCTGTGTACAAAGTAATGATGACCAGAACAGCAGTCTTAATTGCATAGCATTCAGTGAGGTGGAAAATAAAACGGAGGGGGTATCATGCTGCTGCCTGTGCTTATTGCTTAAGGTAGCAACATACCCTTTTGACTGCAGTATATACCTGCTTGATTTGGCGCCACTAAGATACAGCAAAGATGCCCTGAATAGCTTTGTGTGTTTTCTGGTGTTGCTTGTCAGTTTCTGCAACTTGGACAAACTCATTTTTAGCTAGCTTAGATTTTTTTGCATTATGTTGCCTTTGTCATCCATCTAATTGCACCAGGAGGATTCACAGAAGGCTGCAGCCTCTCAGAAGCGATATTAGGGAAGCAGGAGTAAAAAAAAAAGTGGCAAAAAATGTGGCAAATCCAGTGGTGCCTGGTTCTGTACTAACAGCTAAGCTGTTTGTTTTATAAGGCAAAGTATGTCTGCAATGGTGAAAACCCCACTTAGCAAACCTTTCTGTCATGGGTTCAGCAGCAGCAGTCATTTTTTTCTCCTTCTTAGTGGCTGGTGCGGCGTTGTGTTTCTAACTTTCAGCCTGAGAACAGTACTGATAATACCAAT
>WYDI02004776.1:0-11039 GCA_009867235.2 Psittacus erithacus
TAGGAAGGTGTGTGTATAGATATATATATATTTTTTATATATATATATATTTTTTTATATATATATATATAAGGCTATTTTAACTATCAGTTATACTGTTTGGCATTTCCACAGTGCTTCCCCTCTGGGCCTCAAAATGCTTCCTAAACACGAAGAGAGAAATTCCACTCTGGTCAAAGCCCTGACACAAGCCCTCTGCACTGCTCCAAACCCTGTCCAAGGGCTTAAGTGATACTAAAGTGGAACAAGAACCCTTGCACTGGGCCTCCCCTCGAGAGGTTTCACCGTGACTGAAGATGCCATGAAATACGGAAACGGAATAATTTTCCTCGTCTTCTGGATGGGAAGACTGAGGTACAGAACTGCAGTAATTTGTCCAAAGTAACAAAATCATTCCGTGTGACAGCGAGGATTAGAAACTCGATCTCTTGAGCCTATATCCTGTGATAATAAGGATCATCTTTCTTCTACATAAGCAGTGGCTTGTGTTGCTGATCCTTTAACTGGTGGCTCCTTGTCATATTTTACAAGCCTTCACTCATATTTTATAATCATTTACTCATGTTTTACAATCTTCACAAAAGTCCTAAAGATCTCATGCTCAGCACATGAAAAACCAGAGCTCCCTGCAATAAGAAGCTGGTCCTTCCTGAATCTCTCAACTTCACTCTTCCTGAAGACAATGTACCACACTCACTTCAGAAACAGATTTTCCTGTGGAACCAGGGCTCTCCTTTCCATCCTAATAGTATTTGGCATTTGCTTACCACCTCTCATCCCAAAGCTTCCAAGAACAACCAACG
Organism: Psittacus erithacus; assembly: GCA_009867235.2. Lineage (NCBI taxonomy): Eukaryota > Metazoa > Chordata > Aves > Psittaciformes > Psittacidae > Psittacus > Psittacus erithacus. Next base: position 804 of record WYDI02004776.1, read on the forward strand.
CATACGTGCGTAGCACACTGCGCAACAGTTCAAGTAAAGGACATTTTGGTTTCAGTCACCAGAACAAACCTGATTTTTTTAAGGAAAAGCACCAGAGAGCAGGAATGCAGCCTGTCATCACTCCCTTGAATCAGGTCAAGAGTTAGGTAGAGCCTCTGTTAATCAGAGAAGTTGGAGATCAAGAGGAAGCTTGAGGCTTTGACACAGAGTTTTCTTTAATTATAGGAGTAGCTCACAGCAACTCTCTATATTAAGGCTGTCTAACAATTTCCACTGCTAATATTCAACTCCAGCCTGTCTTTCTCATCTCCATCCTACTGGCTAAGGGGTCAGGCCTGCGGTCACACTTGCAGCCTGCCCAAACTAATGCCTTGCTGACAAGGTTTGGGTGATTCTAGAGCACTGGGAAGTGCTTAGTGTCCCTTCTTTAGAGCCCATGGACAGCATGAAGTTACCTGCATGGATACTGCTCTGCCCTGGGCTCCATCCACTTGCCCTATCTGCAGGCAGGATGGGTCAGGACCCTGACTGGGTGACCTCTGCTGGTTCACCTACCATGGGAATACCTGGGATTTTAGGGAGCAGAACGCAGGTCAGGGTAGGGAGCATTGTGTCCTTGTTGGGCTCACAGTTAGGCTGCAGTTACTCAGAGCTCCTGCAGAAGGGTCCCTGTTGGGGTGTGCAGCTGGGACTTTAAGGGGCTGGTCCTTCAGCATCTTCCCTAATCAACACACAGTGGAAAAACACAGGATGAAAAAAGGAACAAGATCAAATTCTTTGCTCCTTTCATCTCACTTTCTGACACTAATCCTCCCTGCACATAAACCCCGTGCCACAGAGTGAGATATACGTTGCCATTGGAATGAAGAGCGACTTGGAATCAGGCCGACATCAGCAAAAAGAATAAAACAAAATCATATATAACCACAAAGGACCTCACATGTTTATTACAGATACTTTTGGAGTTGATGGGCCAAAATAATCACTCCAAGTATGCATCTTGCAAAACATCACTTGTGCTTTGGAGATGCCGCTTTTTTCTGGTTTTGTTTTTACAACCCATGGACTTTCAAATCTCATTTCTTAACCTCCTGGCAGGGCTGTGCAGAAGGCTGGTCCTGCTGCAGTGGGCAGATCATCAGTGCCTTATGGTTAGGATAATCCCAATTTTCCTCTTTTCTGAGAAAGAAATGAAAACCTGGTTCAAATGCTTGAAATTTCCTTTTATTTCATCTTATGCAGGAAAGGGTCGGAGACACCAAAGAGAGATCACAAAGAACACAGTCTGGTGATGGAGGCTCCAATTCAAGGAAACCAAGAAAAGCTTGTGCCCTGGCACTAAATGCCTCACATTTCCAAAGTTCATGAGCGTTTTTCTCCCTGTTACTACAAAGGACTAACATTGAGCAGGTTTGCTTTCAGGGGTATTGATGAATCATACTAATAAGTCTTTATCTTCAACAGTGAAGTCCTGAACAGGTTTTTTAAGGAAGGAAAGAATATGGAATAGTCAGATTCAAAACACCACTATATATTACGAGATCTACAAAAGCTGCTTGCTCTTGTTCTTTCCCAGCAGCGAAGAGATTACGAGGAAACAGAAAACATCAGCCACTGAAACAGAAATATCACATAAGAACATTCAGCTTTGAAGTTCCCAGAAACACCAGCACACCTGGAATGAAAATAGTTCAGGGCTGCAGAAAGAAAATACTGTGGACAGTGTCTTTTCTAAATAATAGTAACAATAGTAATTATTATTATTCTATTCCTGTTCATTAGGAAGACAGAAATAAAGGAAAAGAAAGAGCAGAAGCGTGGACTTCGTAGACAGGACTTCGTCAAGCAAGTGTTGTTGGGACATGAAACGCAGTAGCAATGGCTGTAACAGATCCTGCTAATGCAACTCCTCGACATCAAAATCCTGCTCCTCACTTCTCTCTGTGGAGCCAGAAACAACAGCAGGAGGAAAGATGTGAACGTGCCTTTTCCAAACACTCAAGAACTTTCAGACTTTCTGGGTTTAAAATCTATGCAGGAGCTGCAACTCCCAGATACAAGCTAAAGCAAATACCATTGCACACGTGTGCTCTGAGGGTGGACGTGTCTTGAACAGAGGGATGCATCAAGCAGAAGTAGTCCTCTATTCCTTAAATAAAGGAAGGAAGAACATTTGGGTTGCCTCACATATGGATCTGCTAACATGCGTACCAGAAAACAGGCACTATCAGTCCAAAACATAAGGCTGATTGTAAGCGTTCCCTGGAGGACACATTTCCCAAGACCCTACAAAATTGGACTGGCAGCTTATGAAACGTACAATCCTGATGCAGCATGTAACAGTAAACTATAGGAAATCATACCCATATATTTGGCCTTCAGACACGAGTGCAGAAATTGCCTGTTTTGGCACCACAAGCCTGTGGATCCACTTGAATCAAACACAGACCCTCCAGCAAAGGGCTCCGAGAATGCAAAGATCTGTTCCCCATTGTGGAACACTAACACAAGAGGGGGAAAACTCTGATTTTCCTTTATGGCAAATCTCTTGACCAACTTTTGTCACGAGTACGACTGCTATAGACACGCCATGCAGTTTAATTTCCCCTTGACATTTGCACCCTCTGTCACTCTGATTTGCATCTCTCAACCACACATCAACTTTCGCTCCGGTTTGCTGCAGTGATTTATTGGTAACATGTCACTAACAACTACTACAGGCCTTAAGATCTCGATGACTACAAAACCAGCTTTGCAAAGGATTCAGCAAAAATTGCAGGTTGTCATTTTTGCCCGGTCTGCCACAGATAGACCCCAAATGATACAAACCCACATTGATAAAACATACTCTAACATGAAATGTCTTGCAGCTCTCTGTCAAAGACAGAGGAGGACTGTTATGAATTCCCTCACTTCCACAACTCCTCTGCTGCCAGCTCAAGTACATCTCAAGAACTTTACAAAACCTGACACTGTGCCTTATTCAGCTGTGGGGGAAAAGAAGGTGTCCTGGAACCACCTCCTCCTGAACTAATTCCCCCTGATGGTTTTCTAGATCAAAACATGGAAGTGCTTCAGGTATTGTTCCCAGATGGATAAAATACAAACTCTGTGTCTGATCTAGATGAGGACAGCTATAGGTTTGAGCCTGCATTTTAAAGACGTTCTGAAGCAAAAACACATGAATACATCTATCCCCAGAAGTAAAACCATTAGAAGAACTCTGAGTGTATGAGAAGGAAGCCAGGAACTCTGAGCCCTTTTCTGAATCCAACTGGGTGCAGGGGGTGGAAATCAAACAGCACAGATTTCTTCAGGCAAACTGGGAGAAACACTCTGCTGTGTCTGACGGAAGCATTTTACTCTGTGTTTGGAGGTTTATCATGACCGATCAATTCTGGAAGAATTAGTGAGTGAGTTCTGGTTTTTGGCACTGACACAGTCGTGGTAAAAAGGCTGGAGGCAAAAGGGAAGTAATTTTCATAATGCTGTGAACTGTTGCCATCAATCCTTACCCAAAACATTTCTTCTACTTACTCTAGTGCAGTGCTGTTCTGCAGGAGCTTTACTCTTAGCTGTTGCCCTTCATCTCAGGAAGGCTCTCGACCTCACTCGTGCTCTGGATGTAGAGATCCAAGCCAAAGCCCAGAGTCTTTGGGAGTTCAATCTTTCTACGGACTTCAAAGAGCTTGGGATATGTAACTTACTCCAGACAGAAAGCATAACATACGTTTGGAACATTATATACATAAAAATAGAAAAGACTGAATGACTGTTAAGGAATGCAGTGATGGGGAAGCCTGATGTAAACCGGGCATGGCATTTACATACCTATTTTCAGCCTCTAACCTAGGTGCTCTGAATCCTACTGGAAGCACCTACCTTTTCTTCAGCAATTATAAAGACTTGAAGATGTAATTCTCTAAATCATGCCTACGCTGTGTGTCTATACCTGCTGTGAGCAGATGGCATGGCTGTTTCCCTGAGGAACTGAGCAACGACTACAAATAACCAATGCTTATCCTCAGCACTTCGTGCAATAACAACATCGAGACTACACATATGGGGAGGAATCAGCAACTCTCAGAATTAGCCCTTAACAGAAAGCAAGTCAGATGTGAAGGCAAAATAAACCTCCAAGAATAAACATATTCAGGTATTTTGAACAATAAAAGTTTATGATTTCCTTAGTATTTCTCATGCCTACGTTTGTCTCCATTTGTGCTTGCTGAGGCTGAAGACAGGAATAGAGCATCACCAAGCTCGTGGAAATCAGAAGATCACAGAAAAATGCTGTTTTGTAATTGTTCTCAACCAGTTCTGCAAACCTAAGCAGTTCAGTCGGTCTGGAAACATTTCCATCCTCCCTTGATGCTCGCAGGCACCCAAGCTCCAGCCTTTTTGACATCTGCCCACGTTCTCTAAAGGAGTGTAGCATATTTCTGTATTTACTTAGAACTTTTCACCAGTTAATCTCTCCCTGTCTCATTTTGAACGAAACAAAACAAATAAATGAAGCAAGGAAACACAAAATGACTTCAGCAAAGCTTTTCAAAGGGGATTTTGATACCCACATGCTACTGATTGTCAGTGGGTCTTGACTTGGGAATATAACCCCCTTTTGTGTCTTTGGAAGGTGCACAAAAGATGTGTAGATGTTTACAGTGATGGGTCTATTAAGTGAATCATCTGGATTTTATGTTATTTAATCGATGTCCGAGCTTTGACTGCAAAAGAAGCTTCAATTGACACACTTAGTCCTTTCTACTCAATGCACCCTATCCCTAAATGAAGAAGATAATCTTATGTCTTCTTTGATACACAAATATACTTTGTGAGTCTGACAAGGGCACAAGCCTCATTACATCATACCATGGAAATCAGAAATGAATCAATAAACAAAGAGGCAAACTCCCGATCAGCTCGTTCCTACCACACAATGTGGAATTCTTCACATTTTACCCCTAATCCCACGTCTGATCAACTGAAATGTCTTTCGGGTCAGGAATGCCTCCGCTTCCTTTTGGTATTTCTTTCACAGTCTAATCACATCTCAGAGAAAGCTGGCATTTTGTGCCTATGTGTCTTATCTTTATCCTGGTGTGTAATCTGGGCTATTTAATGCTGAAGAAACAGTTCAGCAACATACGTCATGCTATGGGGCAGATCCTTCATGAAGGAGAAATGCTGTCACGGCCCGAGTAAGGGATTAAATCCCATTCTTGGCATCTTCATTTTTACTGTGTCTTTCAGTATAATTTTGACATGGAATTTTCCTGGCATAAATCACACAGGTTTCCCTCTTCCCCTTTGCACCACGCTGAGCAGCGCTGTGTTTTGGTAAATCTCATCTATTAATAGTTGCCCTCTGTGGCTATAAAAAAATACCTCAGTAGTCAAAAGCCAACCCTTGCTAGGGAACAGCTGTGGATGCCTGAATGCATGCAGGACCCGGCATCCCAGAGCAAAGCCATTTCTTGGCTCCATGTCAGAGCAAAGCGATTAAATAAGGCCATAGTCAAGCTAATGGAAAAGGAGCCCCTTCCCTGCAAGGGAGAGAGCGCCCGACTCCAGCACTAGGCTGGAGGAACATCAGGGTATTTCCATTTTCTCACTGACATTTTCTGGTTCCTTTTTTAACTCAGCAAACCCCCCTCCTGTGTCTTCCTCCCTTCATCCACCCTTCTGCCAAGTCCCAGTAAAACCTTGCACTTAAAGAACTAGGACAAAGACGTCATCAACAGCGAGTATCAAAGGTCACGGGGTAGATTTGAAGGTCTGGTCTACTCTTTTTTTGGTTGTTGTTTGATTGATTTAACTGATTAAAGTGTTTCTGCTCTTCCTGTGCTTTCAGCAGCATCCTGGGTAACTCAGGGGAAATTCAAACCAACCAGCTGTGATCTGTATTACAAAGTCAAGGCTGGAAATACAACACAAGGATGTTGATGGGGCCATTCTGGAAAGGGTGAAAGGAGAGGAATATGGTCTGCTGGTAAAGTGATGAAGTGCTTTGTAGTGAGAGAATGAGAAATATTCAGCTTAGCAGAGGACACAGTTCCTCATCATACCACTGTAAGGCACCAGCCCCATCACAGAGGGGCTGATCGGTGGCAAAGTACCTGGCTCCAGGCAGCAAGGATCCTTCCAGGTTTCACTTTGAGTTTTCATCTGCACGGACTATAGCTCTTGACTATCAGGAATTGTTGAGTTTCAGGGACTCCCACACAGCCATCATATGGGTCGGTAGGGAAATGGAACGGGAGCATTAAGTCCTCTGGAAACCAGGCTGGGGCCCCTGCACTTACAGCACACCTGGTTTGAGGCTGCACTTACAAAGCCAACAGCACCTAACTTCAGCACGTTTCAAACTTCCCTAGGGACATTTCATACAGTCTCCTTGCAAAACTGATAGGACGGATTTGAAAAATCAGGTCTTGTGCTAGGGACACTAACTACCACTTATGGAATCATAGAAAAGTTTGGGTTGGAAGGGACCTTCAAAGGTCATCTAGTCCAGAGCCCTGCAATGAGCAGGGAAATCTTCCATTAGAAGTCCTCACTTCTAACTGAAGTACTTCATTTAGTGACACAACAAGGTTATAGCGCAAGAAGTTAATCTATTCCATAGTATCTATTGGTACTATAGCTCAAAGGATGCATTCTGAGGCAGCAGAAAGAATTTTGTTCTCCAAATCCCTGCAGCGGAACCACCCTCACACAAACCAGTGGTGACATGTCTTTTCAATGTCTGAGGCCAAAAGTATTGTTAAAAGCATTGCAGGTAATTGCCACTGCTGTCATTCCAAACCACTCTGTTTCCACTGTTTTACCATCATTGATGTAACCCAGCAAGTGTCAACAGCAAACACGGGCTGCTTCTGCAATTAAGGGATGAATGGCAATAACGCATTTCACAACAAACAGCTCACACATATCAACGACCATGACCAGATCCTTAACTACAGTCTATGTGAGATGTTCTATGTTGCTTGCAGCCCAGAAAGCCAATTGTATCTTGGGCTGCATCCAAAGGAGCATGGCCGGCAGATCAAGGGAGGTGATTCTGCCTCTCTGCTCTGCTGAGACCCCCCCTTGCAGTCCTGCATCCAGCTCTGGACTCCTCAGTACAGGAAAGACATGGACCTGTTGGAGAGGGTCAAAAGGAGGCCACAAAAACAATCAGAGGGATGGAACACCTACAAGGAACGGCTGAGAGAGCTGGGGTTGTTCATCCTGGAGAAGACTCTGGAGAGATCTTATTGCAGTCTTTCAGTACTTAAAAGGGGACTATAAGATGGGGAGAGCCTTTTGAGCAAGGCCTGTTGCAGCAGAACAAGGGGTGATGGTTTTAAATCAAAAGAGGGAGATTTAGGCTGGATGGGAGGAAGAAATACTTTACAATGAGGGTGCTAAAACACTGACACAGGTTGCCCAGAGAGGTGGTGGATGCCCCATCCCTGGGAACATTCGAGGCCAGGCTGGATGTGGTTCTGGGCAACCTGATCTAGCTGAAGATGCCCCTGCTTATTGCAGGGGATTGGATCAAATGATCCTTGAAGGTTCTTTCCAACCCAAACCATTCTATGATTCTGATTCTAAGGTTTGTTATAAACTACTCAAACATCTGGGTACCTTCTAAAGTAATTGCTCTGCAGGATGCAGGTTTTATCATCTTTTTCACTGGGTTGGATTGGCCACAAGAGTCTTTGAAACAGCGGTACAAAAAAACCTGCTGAAACTTGTACTCCTGAAGAATTTCAGAAAGATCAAATTAGGCCCCAAACTCTGATCTTGGTTTCAGTGGGGTCCCTTTTTTAGCAGGGGTCCTTCTACCAGAGTCCCTCCTTTAAAAGCCAAAGGAAATTAAAACTGAAAAACAGCACTGGGGAAAAGCGAAGTGCGTGCTTCAAGCTCACACATGCCAGGAAATTTAGAGTTAAAGGTGAAACTCCACCCAGAAGAACTCCACAATGGAGATATTTCAGCGAACAAACATAATGTGTTCTGAAATAGAGAGACCCAGTAGGGTGCACTAGGTATGGAGTTTCAGCCTTCACTCCAAATTTCCTGGCTTTTGGGAGGCTTATTTGAGTTCCATACCCCAAGCATTTAAGTAGTCCAAGAAGTTTCCTCAGCGCGGCTTACGCTGATCCTTTTGGAAGCTGAGAACAAGCTCTCCGATGGTGCAGCTACCCATCCATTATTAATGAACCTGAAAACACTTTCTTGCAAATTTATGGTAATTTGGAGTGCTGCAATGTGCTAACTGGGTAGTTTCAGCTGAGTTACCCCGAGGAACTCCAAAACTGCAAATCTACTCCGAACAAAATTGAAGGACAGGATTTCATTGACCCAAGCAGAGCATGAGCTCCTAATCTTCCTCCGCACTATGTGTGGCAAGTAGCTCTGCTTCAGCCCAGGCTGCAATCAAGGAAACTCAGAAATGCTTTTGACAGTAGTGGTTTGGATTCCTGGTCTAAATGCTCTACTGGGCTGTGGGATGGGGCTATACCCATCTTATTCCTCAATGGATCTGGCTCCAGTGGATTAAAAACAACTATCAGCATCATGTTTTCCTATAACAAAGCTTTGATGAATACGTTACAAGTGTTGAAGTGGTTTCAGAGTATCTCAGTAACCCTAAAAGATCTGTTGTGAGGCTCCACATCATTGCATTTCATGATAGCTGTAAGGGAATTATAATCAGCAACTCTCTGCAGCCCCTCTAATCACCCACACCCTTCATCCTTCTCCAATAGGAGCAGACAGAAAGTTTTATGACTATCTGATGATGGGTGTCTTGACATAGACTATCTGATGATTTCAGTGGGTGTCCTGACAAATAGCTAACAGAGAAGATATCACACGTACTTTGAAATTGGCCTCATCAATCACTCTGCACAAGCGTATCTCAGTGGTGGACAGCTGCAAAAGTGATGGGACAGCTCCACACTCTCCTAATGCTGGGGTGTCTGAGGAACAAAGAATGATTCTCGCTGCAGTTAAAGGAAGATAAATTGAGATACGCACTTCTTGGGTTTCCCCTTGCCCTGACCTGTGCAGAGGAGGGAGCCTATACTGAACAGAGAAGCTGTTTTGGGGTAAGAAGGAAGACAGAATAGGGAGGAGGAAAAACAGGACTTGAAACACCAGCAATTGGTTCTAAAGAAATCCAAACACGTAGTCAAAAGACACAGATTGTGCTCTACTGTTGCTTACAGGTCTATCTCTGCATCCTTTCTCCTTCCATTTTTTCCATCACCTTTCCATTTAGTTCATCTCATGTCCTCACTCTGTTCCAGCTATCACATTTAAACATACATACATACACCAATCCCTGACATACATTCTTCACACTCTGAAATCCCCCAACAGACCAACAAACTGCAAAAAGAAAGACTGCAATAAAATCACAAGCAATGATATCTTACAAGAAATCATTTTTTTTACCAAATCAACTGATTGATTTGGGGAAGAAAATTTCCAAGCTCATAAACCCTTTTTTATATTATTCTTATGCTTTTCTCTAACACTATTAATTGGCTTCAGAAAAGGTATCCCCCTTGCTAATGAAACCTGCCTTACTCGTAAGCTTCTGCTCTCCCAGATACATCAAGAACATCATCGCCCTGACAATCATAGCACTGGCACACTAACACCTTTGTTGGCAACACTGGTGGTGGGATGGAGCACCCTCAGCAAGTTTGCCAGTGACACTAAGCTGTGTGGTATGGTTGACACATTGGAGGGAAGGGATGGGATCCAGGGGGACCTGGACAGGCTGGAGAGATGGGTCAGTGCAAACCTCATGGAGTTCAAGAAGGCCAAGTGCAAGGTCCTACACCTGGACTGGGGCAATCCCAAACACAGCTACAGGCTGAGAAGAGACTGGATGAAGCAGTCTTGAGGAGAAGGACTTGGGGGTGCTGGGTGAGGAGAACCTCCCTATGACCCGGCTTCAGTGAGTGCTTGAGGCCAGAACCCCCTGTGCTGGGCTGCACCCCCAGAGCGTGAGCAGCAGCTCAGGGAGGGGATCCTGCCCCTCTGCTGTGCCCTGTGAGACCCCCCCTGCAGCCCTGATCCAGCTCTGGGGCAGCAGCACAAAAGCTGTGCCCCTTGTACTGTTGCTCCACAAGACGTGGAGCTGCTGGAGCAAGCTCAGAGGAGGCCATGGAGATGCTGCGAGGGCTGGAGCAGCTCTGCTCTGGAGCCAGGCTGAGAGAGCTGGGCTGGGGC
>WYDI02004779.1:0-10016 GCA_009867235.2 Psittacus erithacus
TGAGGGTGGTGAGGCACTGGAACGGGTTGCCCAGGGAAGTTGTGAATGCTCCATCCCTGGTGGTGTTCAAGGCCAGGCTGGGCAGAGCCTTGGGTGACATGGTTTAGTGTGAGGTGTCCCTGCCCATGGCAGGGGGGTCGGAATTTGATGGTCTTAAGGTCCTTTCCAGCCCTAACTATTCTATGATTCTATAAAACTATTATGTTGATGTGCATTGGAGAGATACTTTTATCAAAATGCTCTTGAGACCCATGAGTGAAGGAATCTGAGGGAACTGGGATTGTTTAGTCTGGAGAAGAGGATGCTCAGGGGCAACCTTATTGCAGAGATGGGGATCAGTCTCTTCTCCCAAGTAACCAGTGATAGGATAAGAGGTAATGGCTTCAAGCTGTGCCAGGCGAGGTTTGGATTGGATATTAGGAAAAGTTTCTCCACTGTAAGGGTAGTCAGGCATTGGAGCAGGCTGTCCAGGGAACTGGTGAATCACTGTCTGCTGCAGAGGCTGTCTCCTTCTTCTTGTAGCTTTTTCGTAAGCCCTGTACATGTGTTGTGATCAGTTTGATAAAATACACTGCTATCTGGCCTCAGTCTTTCAAGAGTTGTAGCGTAAACCAAAAATAACGCCTCTACACATCAGAAAGAGCTTGGAAGAACACAATTTAAAGATTAAAAAGTTACATAGATCAAAAAGCACAACCTTTCCTGGTTGTCTTCTGTTTGCTCAAGCTACTTGTCTATAAAAAGGCTGTTCTGACAGCAAAAGCAGAGGGTGGAAATTATGGGAAGCAGATGTATGACCTTTAAACAATTACTTCTTTTTTAGATGTTAAATAATGTTTAAAGAAAAAGTTTGTTTTTTTGCCCTTTTAATTTTGGCTGTATATATATATAATGTAAATCTGTTAATTTCTTTCTTCTGTTGTATAGCTGGTTTTAAGTCGCAAAACCTGTCAGAATATTTTGTGTAGAATCATAGAATATCTTTCTTTGGAAGGGTCCCATAAGGATCATTGAGTCAAACTCCCTGATCCTTGCATGACTACCTAAAACTAAAGCATATGACAGAAAGTGTTCAGATGCTCCTTGAACTCTGACAGGCTTGTTGCTATGACCATTTCCCTGGGGAGCCTGTGCCAGTGACCAGCCACACTCCCAGTGGAGAACCTTTTCCTAGTGTCCAGTCTGAACACAGCTTCATTCCATTTCTTTGTGTCCTGTCACTGGTCACCAGAGAGAGATCAGCTCCTCCCTCTCTGCTGCTCCCCGTGAGGCAGTTGTAGACTGCTGTGAGGACACCCCTCAGCCTTCTCTTCTCCAAGATGAACAAGCCAGGTGACCTCAGCCGCTTTTTGTAGGTCTTGCCCTTGAGGCCTTTCACCACCTTGGTCACCCTCCTCTGGACAAACTGAAATGGTCCTCTGGACAAACTTCAGTGGTTTGTTGTCCGTCTTATACTGAAGCACCCCCGACTGCACTCAGCACTCAAGATGAGGCCACACCAGGGCAGTGCAGAGTGGGACAGTCACCTCCCTCAACCAGGTAGCGATGCTGTGCGGGATGCACCCCAGGACACAGTTGACTCTTTCACCTGCCAGGGCATGCTGTTGACTCATATTCAACTTGCCATCAACTAAACCCCCAGATCTCTTTCTAAGAGGCTGATCTCCAGCCTCTTGTTCTCCAATCTGTAAAAATACGATGCTGGCTTTAGGAGAGAGCAGCTCTGTAAATGTTGTGTGAGCAGAGTGGATAAACAGAGCAATACTTGATTGTGCTATTTCAACAAGATGTTTTTCTGTTCTTACTTATTTTGTTCCTTCTCAAGGAGATGCTTGCAGTTGGAGTTTCCTTTTTTTTTAATGGATGGGTAGGATTTTATGTCAATAGTTCTGTAGCCCTGCTGCAGAATATATTATGTGTGTAATGGGGATTCATGGGTTAGCTCAATTTTTGGAGCTAATTTGAAATCCAGTGACTCTTGCACTGCTGGTGTGGCTGCCACAGGTTGTTAATTATTATGTCTCTTTGATAGAGACTGGTACAAATGACCTTTCTGTATGTGACAAACTTGTTAATTAAGGGGGAATTTTGAAAGGTTTTTTTTTTTCCCCATCATTTTGCTGGATTTTCTTCTGAGCCATGCTTGGCATTCTTGTCTTGGTGGGCTTGATAACACATCAGTGTTTTGGCTGTTGCTGAACAATATTGCTGACAGCCTCAAGGCTGTCTCTCTGCAGGTCCCCCCAGGGCCAGCAGGCTGGGAGTAGGGAGGAAGCTGGAAGGGAATGTAGCTGGGACAGCTGGCCCCAGCTGGCCAGAGGGATGCCCCATGCCACCTGACATTGTGTGCAGCAGTAAGAGCTGGAGGAAAGGTTAAAGAATTTGTCTTTCAAAGCAACCACTGTGCAAACTGTAGCCCTGCTTCCCAGGAAGTGGTTGGACATGGCCTGCTGGTAGGAAGCAGGGAATAGATCTCTTCTTTTTGCCTTACTTCTGTGTTCAACCTTTGCTTTTCTGGTTAAACTGCTTTTATCTCAGCCTGTGAGCTTGCCCATCATGCTTTCTTTCCCCTGTCCTGTTGATAAGGGGGAGTGAGAGAGCAGCTGGGTGCACCCCCCGACATCTTACTAATTTTCAAAAGTATTATTAGGTTGGTTGGGTTTTTTTTTTTTAATTTATTTTTTTTTATTTTATTTTTTATTTTTTTTTTATTTTTTAAAGTCAGTGTTGTGCAGTTGCTCAATTTGTGAAGTGATGCTTGAGTTCCTGTTCTGTGTTTTTGGAGAAATATATAACTCCTATGATGGGGATAGAAATAAGAGAAGAACACTAAAATAACCTGTAATGGCTTGAGAATAATACCAGCAGAACAACTGCACATCTAGCAGTCATATAAGCCTTGTTGTCACATCAGCATCTAAAACCAGTGCAAAGCTTTTCTTAGAAACCTGTACCATGAGGTCTCTTACCATAGTTTATATACATAAAGTGCTTTTTTTTTTATTGGTCTGTTCTTGTTAAAGGTGTTTTAATCTCCCATAACACTAATTCAGACCTTTCTCAATCTGTCTCTCTCTTTCTCAGGATCTCTACAAATCCGCCTTCTTCTATTTTGAAGGTATCTTTTATAACGATAAAAGATACCCAGAATGCAGAGATCTGAGCAGGTACAGTATTTGTAGATTTTGACTAAGGAAAACCTTAACAGACAGAAAACTTATTTCATTTTATTGATGATCTGTGGTGTTTTAAAGACTGGAATGTGTTGTCTATGAAGCTAGAATGGACTTTCTTGTTATCTTTTCACTTTGAACTGATTTTTACATGAAAGCCGAACTTGTTCTGCTCATTCCTTCCACTCACTTTCTGTCTGAAAAGGGGCTGAATGCATATTTGTCCCTTAAAATCCTGCTTTGATCTGTTGGGATGGGGTTGCTGTGACAGATGCCAGTCTGTACAGGCTTTTTAAGTGCCCTGTCTAGTTGTGATGACCACCAAAAGACTTGCCTGTGAGGTAGAAGGACAACAGGCTCAGCTGTGTGAAGGTCAGCTTTCTGTGCAGTTTTGAAAATATGCTGAATACCTTCATGGTGAAGTCAACAAGAGGACTGAGCCACTGTTGGAAAAAGAACTGTGAGGTTGTATTGCCAAGAGGCTCGGGTATCTCTTATCTGGAACTGTAGCTCACACTGGTTAAGCACAAGTCATACCCATTTAAAATGTGCAAACGAGCTTGTTTTAAGAAAGTATGGGCTTCCTGATGCATTTAGTGAGATTTAGGAGACCAGAATGTTAAAATGGATGGTGTGGATGAGCTGTGAGTTTGCACTCTGTTCTTGTTATGCCAGACTTGGTGTGTGACTTCAGAAAAGTTATTTTGCTCCTTTTCTTTTTGTCCATGAGCAACAGTGATCTTCATGGAAGCGCTTGTGATAACATACACAGTTTGTAGAAGTGAAATGCCTTGTATGCAGGAGTGTGCTGAAAAGCCAAGGAAGAGTTGCATGAGTGCCCTTCCAGTGCTAAATTTTGGAAGTTTTAAGTGTTTGATTGTCAGCTTTGCTTCTCCTTGGCAGAAACAAAAAAAGCTTTTTAATACATTAAAACAAAGGTATTGACCAAGGAACAGAAATGACCCTGCTTGTAACCTGAATTATTGGAATGGTTGAGAAGTGTTGTGTTGCAAACATCCTGACCTGGATGGGTGCTGTCAGGAGCGTACACTATGTGGAACTCCTCAGGAAGCTACCTGGTGATTTAAAGGCAGGTGTTCCATGAGAACAGTGCACAGTTCCCTGAGGATGTGGTATTGCTGTGAAATTACCTCAAATTATTACAAAATGTCATGAGCTGTTTTGATTTCCATCTTTTTAACTGCATCTCAATGACAGGTTTTGCATGTCCCCCAAGGCCTTCCTTTTCTGTGCATTCACAGTTTGTATCATTGCTGTGCTGATGACTTTTCTGTTTTCAGAACTGTTATTGAGTGGTCAGAATCTCATGACAGAGGCTATGTAAATCTTCAGTCCAGTGATATGGAGGACTACACATTTAATGATTTGTCTCTCAAAATTGGCTTCCCATACCTTTTCTGCCACCAAGGGGACTGTGAGCACATCGTTATCATCACGGACATAAGGTAAGTTGCTGCTTTTCAGGTGTCCTAGGCAGCTGAAACTTCAGATTTTAAAGGCTGAATATTTGTTAGACTAGGATTATTCTGCTGCCTTCTACAGGGCTAATTTAAGATTTTCTTCCACATGCATATGACTAACTGCAAAGAAGACAGTAATCTCCCCTTTTTTGTCTGCATAAAAGGACAACTTTCTAACTAGCACGGCATGACTGTGGTATGTGAGGAATGGCACTCACAGGGAAAAGGTTTTTTTTTCTGTGCAAGGTCAGCTTGTGTACTCCAGACCTGTATATCGATTCTGGAGTGGCTGGAGTCAATGGACTTGTTAGTTTAGGCTTGATATAAAGGAGCAGGAGCTGAACAGGGAGCAGAGGAGTGGAAGTAGTAGGCTGAGGTGGGTGGAGGGGGAGGAAGAGGAGGTAGTACTGGCTGTGAGGTGGCAACCACATCAACAATAAAACTATTGTGTATACTCAGTGCATAATGGATAGAGAGAGCACTCCTCTGATTGTAGTGAGTTGCAGATTGTTTTGAGTTCCCAGCCTGATGTACCTAAGCAGTGCTAATATATGGTGCCCCCCAAGAGGAATACAACTCAAAGAAGGGCGTAGACATTGCGAACAGGTGATCTCAGAATTACGAACCTCTAAACATTCATCTTTTTTTATCTGTTGGTCTGTAGGAGGTAAAAGCTTTGAAAAGACCATCTAAAGTAGATGATCTGAAGGTTTCTGAGCTGCTGCACAAACTGAATTTACTCCTCACTATAAAATCCATGGGTGGTGCAACCAGCAGGCTGTCTCCAACTCGTTCGTCTTGTGATAAGAAATGCTAAGCAGAAGTCCAGTCACAGTTTACACACGAATTTAAATCATGCCTTATTTTCAATGTCCATGCTCAGACAAATTCCAATGTGGCCGAGTCTTTATTGTATTTTATGTATTTATTTTTCTCTCTCTAGGCTCATTCATTATGATGACTGCCTGGACAGGAACCTCTATCCATTGCTAATCAAGAAACACTGGCTATGTACCAGAAAATGCTTCGTGTGCAAAATGTATACAGCCAGGTACGCTAGTTTCTTGGATCTTCTTGTCTTATTAAATGTCTCTCTAGGTGCTGCTAATAACTTAAAAAAATAAAAACCATCAAAGCTCTGTACATATTTATAAGGTGTGTGAAAAATATTCACGTAGATATTCTGCAGTCTTACTCTTCAGGCAGTTGTCCTTTCTCTACCCAGGAAAAGGCCTCCTGCAGGTAGTGTTCAGGGACATCAAAAGATCTGCAGTGATGAAGAGGATAATTATTTGGCTCACGTTCTTTTGCATACACAGAGTGTGGCTCTCAACAACTGCTTTTGAAAACCTTACTTTTGGGGGAAAAATGTGGCATTTTTCCCCCGTGACAAGATCCGTCATTCATATTCATTTGCCAGACGTTGTAGTGAGCTTTCATTAAATCTAGCATTAAGTAGAGGGAAGAATGGGTCTGTTCAAACTTAATGTGGTAAAACAGAGATTTTTTTAAGGGCTGTAGCTTTCCCCAGAGGTAGATGCCTAACCTCTACCTGAAAACTCTGTGCTGTATTTGAAGGAGCTGTTTGCGATGCACAGGTTTTCTGCAGTTAAGAGAGCAGAATGTGAATTTGGTGCTCTTTATTCATGTTAGTGCTGTTTACTTAAACATGAGAAAGCTTTTCAGTAGACACAGCGGAAGTGTCTGTAAAGAAGGTCTACACACTAGGCTAGGCTCCCTGATTTTACAGGTCTGAATTTATTATTTACAAGAACACCTGCTGCCCTTCTTTTCGCCGAGGGCAGCTTATGCTTTCAGCCTCCGTTTGGCATGACAGCTGGGTCCTTGTTATGTTGCTTATTTGGCCTTGGACTTTCCTGGAATCAGGCAAAGAGCCAATTCCCCTGGTGATGGGAGCCCATCCTGATGCTCCTGGCAGAGCCCCCAGGATGCCTTTGCAAGTGGCTGTAATCTGCAAGGCATTTGACCATAAGGGGAGGTGGAGCCAAAGGGTCAGTATGGGGGAAAGATGGGATAGGGAGGGCTTTACCAGAGGTGATGTAAATGCATTAATTTAAAACCAGGATTAAGCACTAAGCTTAAGTGGGGAGGTACTAAACCATGGATAGCAAGAGCAGCTTTGGCTGCATGCTCTAATCTATGCAGATAGCATCCTTAATTACTGGAGGTCTTGAGCTGTCATGGCCCCTGAGTGCTACCATAAATTAATTGCTTTGTGACACAGTGAGCCCTCCTTGTACTGGCAGCCATGTTCATGTTAACTTCAGTGCTTGCCAGAGTGTGCAGCAATCCTTTCCATGTCTTATCTATGTCATCCTGGTCCTTCTTTTAGACTTGTAGTTTGGGTCAGTCATGTGTCTGCTCTGCATCACAGTTTCTTACTTTCTTACCTTAAGGGCAAACAGATTTATCTGTTATGATTTAAATGGCCATGGGGTGAACAGAAGATTCCTATTAATATTTTGGGGGGCTCTGGGGGGGGTGGGCGGGGTGGTTCGTTATGCTCTGTACCAGCTACACAGATGTGAGAAACTCCTCAGTACATGCTGTTGTAGCAGTGTAAGATAGCAGCTGGGATTGACACTGATGGATGTGGAGTTTGGAAAAGTGCTGTGTTGGGGTGAGAGGTATGCAGTATAGTAGTACCCAGTCAGTATAACATTATCACTGATGTTTTTTGCTGCCATCCTCAACTCTGAGTAAAATACTGACCTGAGTGTCACAACTGTGTTGGACTTGCATGGAAAACACTTGTGTTTTGTAACCTGCAGGTGGGTAACCAACAGTGACAGTCTGGCACCAGAGGATCCTTGTTTCTTCTGCGATGTTTGTTTTCAGATGCTCCATTACGATCTGGAAGGCAATAAACTGGGGGAATTTCTTGCATATCCTTATGTCGATCCTGGGATTTTCAACTGAAACCGATGTGAGTCAGAATGAATTCAGTGAAGTGCATTGGTGAAACTGTTGGTCTGGTTGTTAAAACCACCGCACAACTTGAGTTTTGAGCGTCCTGCTGGGGTTTGGGTTAGGCTTTAATCCTCTCCCTTGAGGTGGAAAGAGCCCTTTGCACATGAAGTCTTTCTTGTGTGCTTTTCTGAGTAAGCAAGTATGATTTTAAAAGATAGGTAATTATGGAAAAATATGCTCAAACATCTGTTTTAATCAGTTGCATTTTTTTAATACATTTGGGCAAGAAGTAGTTTGGAGACTATGGACTCTAAAAATATGGATGTTTCAAGAGAGAATACTTGCAGACGCACCTGTGACTTTGAGAAGTTTTGTGCATCCAAGGCGTTGTTAACATCAGAGGATGAAAACATAGTCTTTGGGCATCTCACCTTGAAAACCCTGGCAGTTGCCATCTCTGAAGAAGGGTGGCTAGCACTGCATTTGTGGCGAGGAGAGTATGTTCTGAGAGAGAAGCTCAAGATGCTTGTTGACTTCTAAAGTCTTTGCTGCAAACAGGGGGGCGCTTGCATCTGTGAACTGCTGCTGTCCTTGTATTCCGACTGAGGGCTTATTCTGTGATGAGTAAGCTACATTTCGCTGATAACTGAATTGTACCCTGTCTTCCAGATTACTTTAACTCTTTACTGTGTGTGAGGTTTTAACTGTTCATGCTGTTCATTGTGCACTGCTTTTTTAGTATCATCCTGTGATTGTAAGTGTTGTTGCTTTTAAAATATGACCAATTTGTACTTGCTAGTCTGTTGTTAAGTTGAAACTCTGCTTGCCAAGACAGAATATATCCAGTGCCTTGCTTCTTAAAGTCTGGAATTCAGAGAATGATAGTGGAGATCTCTGCTATTTAGGCAGGCTAGTAGTGCTACTGCTTTTCTTTTGAAAGCTTCAGGTAGTTCTCAAAAACCCCTAGTTCTGATTGGAGTAAAAGGCAGCCCTCTGATAACCTGCATACAGAAGTGTATTTGACGCATTGAATTCTGTTCAGGTCCTGCAGCCGCAGATTCTGCAAGTGCTTGCTAATTACCTCAGATGTCTTGAAACAGAAGTGTCTTGTGAATATTAATCTGTGGGGGAAATAAGACAAAAGGAGAGTGGATTTTTTTTTTTGTCATCTAAGTCAGGCAGCTGTTAGCCTTTGAAGACAGAGCAGTGAACTCTTCCGCACCTGCACTTGTCACAGCAGGTGCTGAACGGGTCCTTACCCCTCAGGAACCTGCAGAGCTGTCACCAGTCAGGCTGCTGGGGCTGTGCTGCTTTATGGTGCTAGAGCAGCAGTTGCAGTACAATTCTGGTTGCAACTTCAATGAGTTGCTACCCTTCATCCTGCCCCAGCCTTTCTCCTTTTCCAGCTGTTTGCTTGTTGGATGGCTTATGCTGAGTTTTGAGGCAGCAATCAGTCAGGTTTTTTGTGTGGATTCTTTTTCTTCAGCAGCAGGGAGAAGAGAGTGGTCAAAATGTGATTTAATTCTTTCATTAAGCTAATTCTGCCTTGGTATGCTGTCCTTCACTCAACCCATTTGCCTTCTTTCCAGTAAAAAGTTATGGTCAAATATATTTCAAGATTCCTATCCCCGCAGATGAAGAGATACCACTAGGGTAAGCCCTGTACTTCCAGTAAGTCTGGGTGCAGGAGTTGTGTGTGTATAGTGCTTAACTACAACCAGAGGAGAACTTGTATGAGAAGCTGCTATTTGTGTGATCAGATCCTATTTCATACCAAATGACTCAAATGGCAAGCGGAACAAAAATGTTACACTAAATCATAGTTTTTAAAGATGCTTCCCAGGAGCTACTGCAGGACAGCTGAATCTGGTCGTTATTAAATGTGTCTTTCAGAATGAGTCCTGTAAGAGAAATCCAGCGTTGCACGCAGCTGCCCATTCGTAGTTCAGTTTCTATGACAGCAGCTGGATGTCCGTGTTTTAGCTGCTTGTTAAATGTGGGTAGTGTGGTTAGTGGCTGATCAGAACTTCCAAGCAGGCTTATTACTTCATGATGAAAAATGAGAAAATATATTTTTTAATAATACCTTCTGTGTTTGATATTTACATCTTTCTAAGCAAGACCATCAGCAATTATTATTTTCTTTAAATAAATCTCTTGTAATACATAATCCAGTGTAATAAAATACTATCTTCATTATATTATTATATTTCTTTTATATGCGATATATAAAAGAAATATAATAATAAAATTATATAAAATATAGAATGTATATCTATTATTATATTTATTATATTATTAAATAAATATTTATTTTGTGAATAAAAGACAGACTAGAGACAATGTGGGCCCTTTCTGGAAGCTATCAGGAGAACTGGCTACCCTGAATTTGGAGAAGGCTGAGGTTCTTAATGACTTCTTTGCCTCAGTC
>WYDI02004779.1:11866-32119 GCA_009867235.2 Psittacus erithacus
TCCATCCCTGGTGGTGTTCAAGGCCAGGTTGGGCAGAGCCTTGGGTGACATGGTTTAGTGTGAGGTGTCCCTGCCCATGGTAGGGGGGTTGGAATTCAATGATCTTTAGGTCCTTTCCAGCCCTGACTGTTCTATGATTCTATAGTGTTAGGGTGTGTAACTTTCAAACGATTTGAGTTGTATCTATATGAAAACTTAATGGCCCTGCCTGCTGACATACGGTAATATGTGTCTATGTATTGGGAGAAGCAAAAAGGCCAGAGTTTTAAGAACTGTAGTTGAATCTGTTGCATCTAAAAAGCATTGACCTGAATCTGTGGTTGGCTTTTTGCTTTGATCTTTTTTGAACACTCACTGATGTGCCAGTGTGAACTAACTTCAGACTAACAAATGGTCTTGTAATCAGTCCCCAGTGAAAGTTTTTGCCTTGCTGACAAGAGGGTCATACAGAACAGTTTCTTGTGTTGAGGAAGAGGACAGGCCCCTTTGATCTTTACTGTTGCTGTAAAGTTCCAAAGCAAAATGTGACTCGTACAGGCAGTGTCACTTCCTGCTGCTACTGGGTACACATAACATGGTCACAACAGCCCCCTGTGTGCTTTAATAATGAGCAACTCAACAGGGCTGCACAGTATGGTGAGCTATAGTTAACTTGACTATTCAAGCAGGGATGCTTCTGTCAAAGTGAACTCTGCTTTCAGTTTTGTGCATTAACTGGTTTGTTTCCTTTCTGAAAAAAGAATAATCCTTATTCTTGGGGAGATGAAGTCTGACTGCCTAGCCAGTTTCCCGTCAGAAGTCTGTACCTTTCAAGAGACACAGCTCACAGACACTCAGCATCTTGGGAGGTGCAGTGACATTTCCACAGTCAGTGTAAGTCTGTGGGTGTAGGTTACGTATGGTTTGTAAATGCAGTAAAAGCACAAGCAGCTCAGTGCACAAAGCATAACTTCAGTGACTCCACTGACTTCAGTGCCTCACTCAGCTGACTTTCTGGTTCAGCTGAAGCAAAGTCAGGAGCTTCACCTCTGCAGCCATCTCAGTTAAGCCTTTGAAGTAGGGGCATGGTGATCCATTATCTCCAAACAGTTGTGACAGATGTGTGCTTGCCCATTGACATGTGTTTGAAAAGCGAAGTCACTTCAGCATACTTGTTGAATCCACAGTGCCTCTTATTTTGGTAAAAGAGGGTTCGATTCAAAGGAATGGTCAAAATCAGGAAGTGCCTATGTGAGAATTCCCATTTGAGTTAACATCTTTAGAGAAACACTTTCAAGGGTGAAAACAGAAGTTGTTTTAGTTTCTTAAGGCCATGAAATACATTTTTTGACTAGCTGTATGTAGAAACATGCAGAATCCAGTGTGAAGTAACTGCCTGTACTTGGAAGCTGAATGAGAATGCCGCTGTCTGCTGCTCAAGCTGTACGAAATTTACAGCACAGCTCTCCCCCCAACAGCAGCCTGTTGCAAAACACCAGAGATTATTATAACTCCTGATCTATGGAGGCTAAATGCCATGGCCATCTGCTGAGGTCATTTTCTCACTGGGAGTTGCCATGGCTATTGACCTTTCAAGTATAACTTGGCGTACCCTCTTCAGCTTTGCTGCATGGACACCTTCCATTTCATTATGCAAGTATGAATTATATACTTATGGAAAACTTTGCAAGCAAGTTGAGCATTTAATAACAACTTGCATGTTTTTACCTTGGCATGAGAGATTGTTGCATTCAAAACCTTAACTGTATTGCTGCAAACTAAAACTTCTTTCCATCCCGAGTTTTAACTTCCCATAATCACCTTGGTGGATTCTATGTTGTAAATACAGGCTTTATTACAGGCTCTAGGTGCCTTCATTTCCCCAGGCAGCCAGTGTGTTGCTACACAGTGCTATTGTGACTGAGTGCTGCTGTGTTCTGTGCAAAAAGTCATCCATCAGATGCTGCTTTGAGCAACAATATGGAGGCCTCTCCCCCCAGGCACTCCTCACAGCTCTTCCCCTTTGATCAATAGGGCTTTGGAGAACAGAGGTTGTAGGCTGCTTGCAGCTATGGGCAGGGAGGCAGTGCCCTTTTGTAAGTATGTACAAGCCATGTGTTTGCAAAGATCGGTGCGGATGCGTACACATGCTTGTGCTTTTATCCATCAGCATGAATTACAGCATAGTGGTAACAAAAATATGGTTGCATGTATAAAGCTTATAAGTACTCAATGTAGTGACTAAGTTTAGAAAGCACACAGCATACTCATAAACCTGCTGTACAAATACAGCAAAACTGGCTCCATAAATTCGGCTGCTAGTGAATACTGCTGTTAGTGAACACTGCTGTTGAATGTTAAGGTAAATACTCTTCCTCTTTTGGCCTTCTCACATTAACCAAACCTGTGATCCTGCCTCATCTTAACATTACAGCTAGTTTACAGAATATTGAGACCACAAATAAATGCAGTGGGTTCTGCTGAAGGACAATCTGTAGATACAGCTAACATTATCTGGGTGTACCACTATGTAAACAGTTAAAAGCTGGTCAAACTACTTCAGCCAGGCATTAGCAGCAGCTTGTGTCTAATGACTGCGTGTTCCATGCATAGCCTCTGGAGGAGTGGCATATTTAGCAGGGAAAAAAACCCAAACATTCACTGTCATGGATTCTGGCAAGTTACATAAAAAAATAGTAACTAGTTCAAAGTAGCAAGGATGACTGAACAGCAGTTTTGACCACAATAAACTCAGTACTGGTTGTGCAATGAGTATCAAGAGTTCCAAGTTCAGACTTTTCATCCCTTTTGTCTGTGTCTCTGGTCAAAAAGTAAGGATGTTTTTTGTTGTTACTGAAACTGTTCAAGTTAAAAGAAAGGGAGGCTGTGATCCTAAAACTACTAATCTTGTCTGTTAGGAAGAACGGGGGGGTGCAGGGGGAACACACAAACGAACACACGCAAACAAAGGCAACAAAATGACCATTGCTTAGGGAAAGAAGTTTTAATATTTTCAATTGGCAGATGGAGAGCGAGGAGTTACTTCATAGCAGTGCATGATTTCAGTAAAAAAACATTCTCAGTTTCACAGAATCACAGAATAGTTAGGGTTAGAAAGGACCTTAAGATCATCCAGTTCCAACGCCCCTGCCATGTTCAGGGACACTTCACACTAGACCAGGTTGCTCAAAGCACCACCCAGCCTGGCCTTGAACAGTGCCAGGGATGGGGCATCCAGAGGTTCTCAGGGCAACCTGTGCCAATGTCTCAACACCCTCATAGGGAAGAATTTCTTCCCAGTGTCCAACCTAAAATCTCCCCCTGTCAGTTTAAAGCCATTACACCTTATCTTGTCCCTACATACCCTTGTTAAAAGCCCTTCTCCAGATTTCATGTAGTCCTCCTTTAGGTATTGGAAGACTGTTATAAGGTCTCCCCTGAGCTTTCTCCAGGCTGAAGAAGCCCAACTCTCTCAGCCTGTCTGCATAGGAGATAAATAATATTAGGAAAAAGGATAGGAAGATAAATCTGTCACTTTCAGGTTCTGGAAAACAGGAGTGCTGAAGTTACTGACCCTCACCTGATCATGACAATAATACTAAGTGTTGAAATTGCTTCATTGACTATTCAGCTGCTTAGCACTACTGCAGGTTGTACCAAGTTGTTGCACTTGAAATGGGAACCCCCCCTTTTTTTTAATATATGAGAAATCCCTTTCCCCATAGTACCCTGGCTGAGAACAAAAGAAAACGAACCCATGTGGGCTGCAATTTACAAGGCCTGTCAACCAGAAATAATAGGACTTCTCAGGCTGCAATGTTCTACTGTTTTGGTTGTGCTGCAGTACTGAAACTCTTCTTTGTTGAACAGTATGAGTTAAAAAGTACTGGTCTCTACCAGGCTGTAATCCTGGTTTTCTGTTCCTGCCTTGAAGGCAATGCAATATGAGGTGATCAGTACACCTGGAACACCCTCACCTCCCCTAATATCCCCATAACAAGATTCTTAGAACTATTATACTCTAATTTCTAACCTAGCTGGCCTGCTGCCAAATATTGTTTTCCAGTTGCATACAAGCTACTTCTAGTTCTGATGATAGGCAAAGCATGTGTTTGAAGAAAGAATTTTCAGAGGACGTTATAGCTGTTACGTTTCCCTTTCGTGCCTTTAGGAGTTGTTCTTAACATACTCCACCAGTGTTTCTGCTAAAATGCAAGTTCAAAATCCCCAAGTTAATGCCAAGGCAATAAAACCAAAGTAGAACTACACCCAGACACCTGTTGTTCCTCTAGATGTTTCTGTCTATATAAGCCTTTTTTATCAATTTAAAATTCTTTAACTTCATAAAGCGTTTAAACTGTTCTAACCAATGTGAATCCTACAGGTTCTGTAGGAACACTATGTTTCTTTCTAGTATACTTACTATACCAAAAGCATACCATAAAGTCACATTGCAGTAAATTGGCACAACAAGTTTTGCAAAAACAGAACTAAACTTCTTTAAAAAAGGTGATTAAGTATACTTGACTCATACATTAACACTTTAACGGCTATAAAAAAGCTGCTTCCAACTGCTACAAAACACAGTGAAAAGACATCTCAACAACAGTTGAAAAACTATGCACAGAGGTCAGTATCATAGGAAGGAAGACAAGAAGTTTTATACAAATGAAGCAAGTGGGCAGTTAAAAGTATTTACACTTTTCCCTGCTGTTACCTAGACAAACATACAGTAGTCAGGTAAAAATACACTACCACGCTAAGTCCTGTAACATGTAAGCATTTGTCTTCTAACTGATTTTCATCTATTGAAACGTGTTACCTGTTAATACTGGGCAAAACTATTGGCAAAAGTGTTAAAATACTTCTAAACCATGATTAAAGAGACTTCTATTCCACAGAATTTAACTTTAAAATACTATGCTTATAAAATTACTCAGAACTTTCAGCAGTCTATAGATTTAAAATGCAAAACTTAACAATCCTCTTTAATGTGTATTTAAAAAAAAAACAAACCAAAACTGGAGTGGTATCATTTGCTTTCAAAGGCAGGATCCTTTGCTGGCTTTTCAAGCTCTCTCTCTTCACCACACATCCTACAAGCAAGATAAAGCAATATCAATGACCATATAAAAATGCAGAGAACAAGACTTACTCCAGACATGTTTGTGCACTCTGGTGCAAGTGATGCTGATGCACATGCAGCAGTAGATGGAGTGTGAAGGACCGAAGCAGACGGAGGTGCCAGCTGTATTCTGATGGCAACTGCCCCACCACCCAGATGTAAATCTAAGCAGGCAGCAATCAACATCAATCACACTGATGTATGTGACTAGCTGTGAAAGGCAGTCCTTAGGAAGCCCGTCTCTGTTCCATTCAGGCAGTCCTCCCTGCTCTGCTGGTCAACACAAGGAGAAGCACTCCAGCATCACGGACCCTACCAATTACAGCTTTGCTTAGTAGCTGGGAATAATCCTCTGGGAGCAGTATGTATGTTACCAAATGAGAACAGAAAGATGTTCTTAAGTGCCAATCGCTTTAGAAGCATTATGTTACACAACTGCTGTCTTCCAAAGTTTCTTAAGTACCATCTTCCTTTGAACATTGGTTTGGTTTTGAACATTTGGTATCTTGGTTTGGTTACTGGTTTCTCACTTCTAAGAAACAGAATGCCACAAATAAAAATGTATGAAAAATACTGACTAAAAGGAAGTTTTTCTGATGGACAGACACCAGTCTGTAGCTTGCTTGAATTTAGTACAGGCATGTGGATGCATTTCTTAATATGCAGGGTGTTTTGCAAGAGGCACTACAAAATCTGATCTACAGCTGAGAGGCAGCAATGAGTACAACTGCACTCAAGCAGCCACACAAAAGTAACTTGTAAAGTGGGCTTGCTTTTTTGCTTAGGAAAGTGGAAGAATGGGCTGGAGTGTAGAGTTGAAGGCTGTAGCAAACACCACACACACAGAGATAAATAGCAGAACATGACACCCCCACTGCCTCATTCGTGGAGGACATGTTGCAGGTTTTACAGATACAATCACAATTACTGAAGTTTTAAAAATACAAGTTGTCTTGCCTCAAAGTTGCTTGTTTGTAACATTTTTTTATAGTCAACAGCCTTTACCAAGCATGTTGCACAACTATCTGAAGTATCTGCCTTAAGTGTCTTCTGACCAATGTCCATTGAGGTGCCATGTATGCAC
Organism: Psittacus erithacus; assembly: GCA_009867235.2. NCBI lineage: Eukaryota > Metazoa > Chordata > Aves > Psittaciformes > Psittacidae > Psittacus > Psittacus erithacus. The sequence goes on from WYDI02004779.1 coordinate 18,055, forward strand.
CCAAATATTCCTAATTCTTTTAAATCACAAGTATAAAGAACAATCAGACTGAGATTGTCTCTCTGCCACTCAATAATCCTCATGTTGGTCGCGTTTGGCAGGAACAAGGGAAGGAGCAGGCCATAAAAAATTCTACCTTGGAGAACCAGTCATGTATTTTTAAATACTTAGCCGAGTATATTCTATTGCTACTGCCTTGACAGCAATTTCAAGTAACTGGGGTGTTGTCCTTTCTTAGTACCATGGCATGATGTGGCCAAATAACCTATGTAAGCAGTGTGCTAAACTGTGCAACCTATGTCAGGAACCTATCCTTGTGCCTTCATTATGTTTGCACAACATTTTTCAGATAAAATGACTCCCAAATGTCACTTCTGAAAGCTGTGTAATCAGCAGCTCTGAGGCTGCCTCTTAGCAAGTACCACATTCATTTTCATCTGCAGGGGATTTTTTGTTTTGTTCTGTTCAGTTTTACCTCACTGTAAACAGCAGGCAATATTCAACTTATTTGCACAGTTTTAACTCAGCAGACAACAAAGAGACCACCCCGTGCTCTGATTTCCACCCAGGGACACAAAAGGGGTGGTGAGTGAATGGCTGTGTGGTTTGAGTTACCAGCTGGGTTAAACCACGGCACCAGGCAACTGCATTTTCTCCTGACCTGCATGAAGACTGTGATGAATAGAGAGTTTCCTTCAATAAGTATGGCTGCAGAAGTACTCAGACAAAATAAAGTGGTACTTCAACAAAGCAATTCAGCTCAAGGATAATTGTAGACCTTTTCCTCATTGTGTACTGAATTCTATTAAGCACTTCTCATATTCCACAAGAGAGTCACTGCTTGGTCTTCTTTACAAACCAGTATTTTTCAGTGAGGTTAACGTTTAAGTACCTACCTCCTGACAATTTCAAGCATCCTTACAGAGAAGGTAAATGCATCAACCTCTCTGAAGTGTTCACAGTCCTGAGATTTCACTAGTCTGTAAGTTCAAGCCTGCAGTTTAGCTGCTTTTGGGCAAATCTATAGCAACACTATAGAACACTAATTAAAATGGCTTGGCTATTGATTAGAATATATGATTTCATAAAAAACTTGATAAATCCCACTAGTTTGTGCAAGACTTGGCTCAAGGCTTCTTTTCTTCCAACTTACTGGCATCAAATAGTCTAAAATACAGGAAAAAGCTTATACTTGCAGGTTCTCTCCTAGCAGGACATCCTGCCATTTTTTTAAGCCGCCACTGTGGCAGTGAGTGAAGTACCTTTTAAAAATGCCCATTCAAAACGTTATCAGAAGATTCACATGCTATCATCATTCTCTAAAATTGAAAGAAAACTCTCTAAAGAAAACAGTCCCTCAGCATGGTTAAGTAAATTTAATCTACTGCTGTTCTGTTTTACATTTTTGCTAGAGCAGAACAGATCCTTAGTAAGGTTTTTAACTCACTTTTTCTTACTGCCAACTTCATGCCTGTCTTTCTTCTCTTCAGCATTCTCTCCAGTTTGTTGTGACTGGCTGGTGTCTTGAGCTTCAGATCCTCCATTCAGAACCTTTGGACCTTTGAAATGAAAGGGCAGGGAAAGAAAGCAGTACTGCAGGCAGCACAAGCTGTGCTACAAAAAGCCCGAGATAATGTACCCTTTATCAATTCAAGCACTATAAATGTTTTCCCCTCACCTTGATGCTCAGCAGCTGAAACAATACAGAAAGCAGGAACTCACACAACTTCAACCTCCAAAAATTCCATGCAGTGAGCTTCATCCCATAAATTAAACAATGGGAAAATAAACAGTATATATATTCCATGCAATTTCTTCTTGTGCTTGCTAGGCTACAGGTATTAGGACTATTGTTTATATATATTCTGAGCACTGAGAGAATATGCTTCAGGAGTGAACTCTGTTTTCCACTCTAACCTGGTGAGACAATTTTGGGGGATAACAGGAGGAGTTACTAGTTCCATGGTTCTCGTTTACTCTCAACTCTTAACAAATATGCATACAACCAAGATATGGCAAACAGTATATATAAAATAGAGTAAAAGTGTTAAGTTACAGCATGCAACTGTCAAGCAGGAAAACAAAGCAGTATGTATAAGCTGTACTTAGTGAAGTCAAAGCAGGAATATTTAACTCTTTAAGATTTCTGTAATGAATACATGTCTTGCTCTGGTATTACAAACCAGTGAATTTTGAGTGAATTACCAAGGAATGTCACTAAGCCAGTCCCATTTTACTTGAAGTTACAGGTTTACAAAAAAATGCCAATCCTCCAATAAGCTACCATGCTACAGAAAAAAACAAAACCCAAGCAACAATGACAACAACAAAATCAACAAAACCACAAAGACACTGCTCATCTGAGTACCTGCAGACTAAGAGATGCTAGAACCCAAACAAGATCATTTTGAGATGACATTCTAATAGTTGATCGATTTAAACTTGCTTAGAATCTGTTGTGAACTTGAATGTCATGGAGGAATTCAATGTAACAATGGATGCTGCAATTCTTTGTTATGAAGCAGACAGGCTGAAGCTGTACTTCAGGTGAAGTACAACCTGCTGTAATTGTGCTTTGTAAAGATAGCCAGAGTTCACTAGTTCCATTTTTAAAGAGGCAAAAGCACAAACTTAAGGAACCAGAATTTCTCTTTGCAGCAAATAAAGAAAAAACCCACTTCCACAAAATATCCCCCTACCCTCATAAAGCTTACTACCATTCTTCATTTGAGTAGGCAACAATATGGTATTTCAGGGTGTTCTTCTGAAGTTTAGTGTTGACCTTATGTGGAATACCTCCATTGAAGTGTTAGCTGTGCTGATCACTGGGTTAGCAAAGTATCTGTGGGGAACCTCTACTATATCATACATACTTCTCTCACCACAAAATGGTTGGATCTTATTGTCTTCCTTGTTTTCTTAGCAGTTACAAATACAGTGGCATTTCAACTGCTGTTATTCTGAATCCTCATCATCCTCCATCACCAGCTACAGTAATTTGTTTATTTCAGACCCAGCTGGTGTAACTTTTAAACTATTTCCTGAAACACTCCCAGGATTCAAGTTTGAAGTAAATGTAATTTCTTTCCAGTGTGTGTGGAGATCAAGGTGGGCAGAATTTCTGCATCTTCAAGGGTATAAATGCATTTGCCACACAGCTTCCCAGTGTTTCTCTCATTTTGTTCCTCCATTTAAAAATGCAAGTATCTATTTTCTACATTTCTTTTTTTTTTTCTTATAAAAATTGACCTAGGTTATTGCAGAGCATTCTTACTCTGGGAGGCTTTCAAAATCATGCTGTACTTGTGCAAGTGCTTGTGATTAATCTGCAATAGTATTGCTAAGGGTATAAAGGCCTATTCTCCCTTAAATAACGATTGTTATTTACTGCTTTACTGCTAGACTGAACTATTAAAGCTGCATCATAGACATAGTATGTAAGTGGTTAAAAGCTGCTGCTACGCATAGTTGTATGTATGATACAGAGAGAAGCTACTGAAGGAAATTAAGCAGCTAAAGCAAAGGTTGGAAGTCTAGGCATCAGAAGATTACTTAAGGAACAAAAGGTGGTTTGCTATTCTACCTCTTCATTTTTGTTTTTAAATTCCACAAGGTAGTAAAGTTAGAAAATTTACGAAGTACAAAAATGCTAAAATAAATTCTGGCAAAACCTCTGTCTTCAGGCAATAAAGGTAAAATAGCCACGGAAAACATGAACCCTTGAACTTAACAGTTAGTTATCCTGACTATGTGAGATATGCAAAGGTTTTAACAGATGGGTACAATTCCTCTATCAACAGTTTTCTTTAAGATGGCTCAGAAATCAATGGAGACCAGGTCTTTTATATGACAAGAAGCTAAAAGCAACAGTGACTCACCTGTTTGGTCCTTTTCCTTTTCCATTTTTTTGTTTGCTCCTTTCTTCCACTGTTCTTTGGTTTTGTTGGCTTCTTCGTGCTGCTTCTGCTCTGCAAGCGATTTATTTAATACTTGCGAAAGAACAGAATCTCCCTCCCCGACCAGAAACATGGTCTTGAACTTGTTATACAGCATTGTAGATTTCTCCATGATAACTTGGCTAACTTTGAATTTCCTTATCTGAAATCAAAGTAATAAAATAATAAGCTCCACTTAGGAATTTACCCATGTAATTTCATCATGTGCTGGATGAAAGTCTTAATTTAACCTGAAATGAGATCATGGTCTTCTACACTCTCTGATGTACCACAGAATCATAGAACAGCCCAGACTAGAAGAGACCTTGAAATATCATCTGGACCAACCCTTGTAGGAGAGGGAGCCTGCATGAAGTTATCAAGCATCCTGTCCAACTCCAGCTTTAAATATTCCAGTGATGGGGACTCCACCACGTCCCTGGAGAGTTTGTTCCAGTACAAGATTGAACTCACTGTAAAAACAAATTTTGTATAGAGATAAAAGCTTTCCCAGTGCAACTTGGACCTACTACTCCTTGTCTTCTCCATGTGTCTCCTTGTGAAGGAAGGGAGAGCCTCCATCCTCTTTGTACCTATCCCTTAGGTGCTGAAATACTGTGATAAACCCCCCCTCCCTAAGACTTCTCCAGGAAGAAAAGATCTAACCCCTTCAGTCTTTCCCTACAGAGCAGGTTCTCCAGCCCTTTGATCATCTTCATGGCCCTCCTTTGGACCCTCTCATGTTTGTTTGAACCACTCTTGAATTGTGGGGACCACAACTGGACACAATACTCCAGTAGTAAGTACTGCTGATACTAATTTAAAAAAAACACAGGTTACTCTGATTAACATTGCAGATCTCACCTTCTTTAGAGTCAGAATCATCTCTGTATGTTTCTGAGCTTGTTGCATTGTGACTTGAAGGGATGCAAGCTCATCTAGAGCCTCAATACACCTGTTCACATCCTGTACATAAAAAAGAAGATAGTTTGAAGACTTAACTTACATGTTAAGTCTTTAATTACCCATACTAAGTTAATTTCCTTGTTCAGGGATACCTTGCTATAATATCCTTAGCTTGACTATGTGCATAGCTTTAGAACTATCTATAAAAACTGGCAAATAAAAATGATCACCAGTTGCCTTTCAGATACTTCCCTAAAAAAAGGCAATTTTTAAAAATAATTTTACACTTTCAAAATACAAACTGGAACTTTATGCCTTTTTCACAATTATAGTACTTTTGTGCTTGAAGCTATTCTCTATCATCAGCCTTTTCCATACATGATTTTTCCCAGATGACTTGCCATTGAAAGGGTAGCAAAGCACCTTCAGTGTATTTCAGTTAATATACAGAACTGTGTCTTTGTAGATTTCTCAGTTAAGACTGATAAATGACAGACTATGGAGTACACCCAGAAGTAATAATGTGTTCGGAAGTTATCATGGATTCCTGGATTGCTGTATAATCCCCATTTTGTCCCTTCAGCAGAAACCAGAAAGGTTCAAGCCTTCACTTCTTTTCCTTCAGAGTCTGCCACTGCTACAGTCACGGTGCCCTTCTGGTGCTGCTGCACGGCTCAGGCTTAGCACAGATGCTTCATTTGACACAATTCTATTTGAATGTCTCAGGTAAATAATTTATTATGCAGTATTTTCAAACAAAACAATTTTTTCTTGCTGACTTTGGTGTTTTAATACCCACAATAACCTCATTTAAGCAGCAGTTATCTTTCAAACTGACAAAATTCCATTCATTCTCAGTATAATTAAAGAGAAACACATATGCTAAGTATCAAGTATTTCCTACAGTAATTATACACATAAATCAGTTAAAAAATATATACTTACAAGATTATCAATTTTCAAGGAGTTCTTAATTTCTGCATGTATCCTTTGAAGCCTAGAATCCATTGATGTTTCTGAAGATTAAAAATAGCACGCATGAATATTTGATAATCACATGAAGTCTGTTTTTACAGACACCTTTTTACAAACCTGAACTTCACACAGAATGCTGAAAAAATATGGCCAGGCACTTCACATCAGATGATGATGCAGGTGCACACATAAACAAACCACAGGGCTTACCATTCAAAAAAAGTACACAGCTTTTTAAAACTGAATACTATTATCAACCTACAGTTTTCTCCTCAGGAGTTACAAACTGAACATAATTTTCTATTTCAATATACAGCTGTCATCCTCTACCTGTGGGCCAGGTCAGAAGTAAGTTTCACTAAATGCTAAGAATTAAAAGCTGGAAAACTTTTAATGCCTGGACATCTGGGTATTGATGGGTTTGTTTTCAGTAAATTGGACATAATTCAAATTAAGAGTCCAAATCCATCTCAATAAAATGCTCCCAGTGCACATGCTCCAGAAGGAGTGACTGATGAATGTACATGTCTGTCTCCAATTCAGATGCTGAATGCCTGTTCGGATTTTTCTTTTTTTTCAGTACACAAGTGTGTATTCTGAAAAATGCTTCAAGCAAATGGAGCCTCCTTCAAGTCCAATCCATCCTCGACGGGTTTGGTACTTTAACACCCCCCACCACCAATACTGGTTTACTGGTTTGTTTGGAGTTCTTGCCACTGGATCTGCTCTATACTACAAATTACAGACAAATTACAATTTGGATTGTCCTTAAAGATGGGAGTACTAAAAAAGGAATGATTTATCCCTATGAAGGTCAGTTTGCAAGTGTGGTTTAGTAGACAAGGCTAGACTAATCTGAATCTAAGCCTCCTGCGTAGGAAGCCTCCTCCTTAGTAAGAGGTAGTATCAAAACGCTTTCAAGAGGTTCCTCAGATTATTGTGTTGTGAGGAGACAGAAAAGAAAAAAATAAGAACTAAAGAGATTTGGTTCAAAGAATAAGAACTTTTGTATCTTGTTCACAACCAGAAGGGATCATCGAGGTTTATTAGCTTGAATGACAGTAAAATAGGAATAGCAAAGACTTGTTCTCGTGCACTAAAGAACTAACATAGAAGAACAAGAATGCACTGTTTCACAGACCTGAAGGAAGCAGTCATGGATCAAACATGACTGAGATCCCTCACACACCCTCAGCAGTAAAACTGTCTTACGCACGCAGATGATTTTGTTCAAAATTTAAGATGACAAAAAAGCAGTCCAAAGAAGCTAAACTAACCTCTCTTCTTCTCCATCTTCTTAACTTCTGCTTTCTTGCCTTCTTCTTTATTCTGCCTATCAAAAAACATTAAAGTGTTTTTACAATGTCTTAAAGTCTGTTTTTCCATCTTCCCTGCCCTAATTTTTAGAGGAGATGTGATGTTCTGGGGCATTAGCATGCAAAAACCACAAAAAGCCAAATTCTGGTTTTCAAAGACTGAAGTAAGTTTACAAGACTAGTTAGCTGAGATACTGCTGATAAATCCTCCATACTGACAGTTTTCCCCAGAAGCAGCAGATAAAGTGTTTTAAAAACAAGTCACATTTCCAAACCGTATTTTGTTTTGGCTGCATGTACAAATTGGTTAAATGGCATTGTATGGAGTAACTTATGGAGAAACAAAATATTTTTTATTATGATGACAAGAAGACTGAAACTATTTGACATTACCACAGGAAATTATGGAGAGATCAATTAGTCATAATCAGTTCTTACACAACCTCTCTCATACAATTAATTATAACTGTGTAAGTATCCTACAACTGACCATAAATGTATCTGTGGATTTAAATATTCTTGAAGCTAAAAATTATAAAAGAATAAGAAAAAGACTTATTACAAATTAATTGAAAACTTCTGGCTCTTTCTCCAGTGCTATCACTAAAAATAAGGCTGGAACTCAAGAAAAACAGAACAAAACTTTTCTCCCTCTCAGTCAGCATGAAGAAAGAAGTCTTTCAACCAAGCTTTTCAACTCTATTGAGAGAAGATTGTGAACCCCTGTTTAGCAGTTCCTCAGTCTTGTCTTACTGAAGGCTTTTAGAATTTACATATTTCAGCAATCCATTAACTACATATTCTGTAACTAATTTTCCTCCTTCAGAGTAACATGCGTCCATGAAGTATCCAAGCTGGCATGTCTGTCATCTTGCATTCTCCTTTCATATTCTATCCAGTTACAGAATCAACAGTTTTAAAGTATGTATGACTATTTTACTTCAACAGGCAGCACAAACCCACACCATTTAAATGGTACATGTAAACTGTGCGTAGGTACACAAAGGTGTACAAACCACCAGTATTAGACTTGCATAAGTACTAATGAAGTAGCTACAAAGACCAGAAAATGGAAACTATGCTGATGAGAAAAGTAATGAAAAAAGGGCTATCAGCCTATATTCAGTGTATTAACAGAGGAACTTAAAGACAGGACAAAAAGAAATCTTTCTACTTTTTAATCAATATTGAGTTTTGTGGTATTAGTCATCAGCTATAATTGAATTAATTATGCATTCATTAGCTACTACTCCTTTCTCTTATTGAAACAAAGCTCTATGCATCCCTCCAATGCATAAAAAGACAGCTATTTAAAAGTAGAGATTTGATTATTACAACCAAATCACTATATGACAATTTGATTGCAGAAATCATCAGCCTATGTCAGATTTAGTGATATATTATGCTGCAAAGATACTGAGGGCAGTTTAGTATCTCTGGAGTTGGAAATGCTTAGGTTTGCTATAGGCTAGTAGAATAATTATGTTATGTTTCCAGAGGAGTAACAAGAGAATGTGAAAATAGAATCTTCTTGTGCAAATGGTGAAAAGGACCATTGTCCTACTCCTTGTTCTCTGAACTGTTACCTTGCTCTTCCTTTCTTCTGCCTCACCCCCACTGTGGGGACAGGATCATCATGCTGTCATGGTGGCAGAAATGCAGACTGCTTTCAGTATCCCTCTAATGGCTTTGCAGTGCTACAGTAGAATAATTCTTAATTTTTTCCCTCATTCTGCCTGACAGCATGAGCTTCAGCAGCCAGACAGAGAAGGAAATGTTTTCCAGGTAACCTTATGCATTCCACAACATGATCAAAAATCCACAAGCACGGACTAATACATCCTACCAGTTCTCAATCTAATGGATCCAAAACTTACAGAAAACTTGCAGACATCACATGTTAAAACATACTTACAATTCCGATTCTGTCTGTTCCTCTTGCTTACGTTTTCTTTCTGCTGCTTCTCTTTCATGTTGGCCTTTTACAACATTTCTTCTATGAGCTGCCTGAAAGCTTCTTCCCCCTTTTTTCTTCTGTTTTTATTTGAGGGTTTAGGATTGGAAAGAGGAAAAAAAATCAATTATTAAATCACTGTTTCTGTAACAGATAAAGCTATGTACACTATCTTCGAAGCAATTCTGCTCTGAAATACAACCTCACAAGAGCTGGCTTTCTCTGCAACTAAATAAAAGATCTCCACATGTTGGTAAGCTCTGAATTTCTTTAGTTCTTTCTCCCTTTCTCCTTTTCTAATAGAAGGCAATATCCTATGCACCAAAAAAATTGAGACATTCCAATGACTTGACTTGCTAGGAACAGCTTTGTAACTTTCAAAACCTGATTTCAAGCCAAATGTTATTAAGTACACCCAAGGAAAAAAAGTCTGCATTCTAAGGAACATAGACAGAAAAAGCCTTTCGACAAAATAACTGCTACATTTAGATCCTTCGTTAAAAGACAAGTATTCTAGAAAAGATGCTTAGAAAATACCAAGTAAGTTCCTGAATTACTTGACAAAATGAAGTTCTGCAACTTTTATACTATTTATCTATATTAACCAGACACAGGCCTCCAACCTTTACTAAGGTTGAGAGTACTTTCCCCTACAGTAAATGTATCAGGAAAGCAAAATTATACCTTGTCACCTTCTTGTTCTTCTCCATCATCTTCAGAATCAGAAGCTGATGCAGAACCCACTTTTGCAGCATTCTTCCTTTTTGGGTCAGCTTCTTTCTTGCCTTCCTTTTTGTCAAATTCTTTCTTTGATTTCTCCTCTTCCTTCTGACTTTCCTCATCTTTTTTCCCTTGCTTTTTGGGCTTGTCTTCTGGTCCTTTTTTTTTTGGCTTCTCATCCTCATTAACACTAAAACATGAGCAGATTTAGACATAATATCTATTACCTACAGTGAGTTTAAAATATTACGACATCACATTCTTCTTAAGGAGGCACTAATGAGCCAACATTAATCTACATGTATAAATCCAAACCCAAGAATTTAATGCTCTGTTCTTCCCACACATGCTTCTGCAGGACCAGAGCTCATACCCTGTAAACTAGCTTTATGAAGTACACTTATTTAAAGTGTAGATATACTGAAACTGTGCATTTGCTTATCTATGGAAAATTACACTTAACGCTCAGCTCTTCCTTCAGTTATTAGAACCACTGAAGATTTGACACAAGAAATGAAGGTAAAAATGGTGCTGGAATTCCATTAGAACAGATTTCTGAAACAAAAATACAAAAGAATTCAGTATTTTCATTTTACATATCTTGTCTTTTCCCTTAATAAGTATCTTTTCCTTTTCACTCAGCGTAATACAATTCTGGATGGAATTTTGCACAGATTTTACAGGTTAGGAAGGTTAAAATCTTCTCTTGTTCCAGAAATGTACTACCTTGAATTATGTATTACCTGAGCTGTGAATAACAAAATCAACATAAATAGTAACTCATACTAAATACTAAAGGGGCAAAAATCTGTCAGGAACTCAATACTAATTATGAAGCCTTAAGGTAAGGAACACTACTATACACAATGAAGAAGCTTTGTATTAAGAAACAGAACAACTCACGAGTCACTCTCTGACAGACAAGATGGTTTCACCAACTTGGGTCTCCCTCTTGGTTTTGGAACCTTTACTTCAGAAGCTAATATTTATACAGAAATAACAGGTTAGTCCACAGCCACCATCTGCTCGTATATAAGGAAAGATTTGTATTCAACAGGCAGAAGTTACACTTAAATCAAAACATATAACCTAACTTTGTTCTTATACAAAATTCAAATGTTAAGTGAGTACCAAACTTTAATCAAGATCTCTTTGAAAAATTAGAGGGTTTTTAGCTGATTGGTAAATTTAAAAATTTGGTGGTTTTTAGCCACAGGCTCTGACTTCCAGTTCTTGTGGGTTTTGCCCTCTGTGCAATTAGGATTTGTTCCACGTGTTGCATAACTAATACAAACAAGCCTCAAGTTAGAGAATGAGAGAGTCTAAACTTAAGTAATGGAAAGACATTTAGTGTCCATATTTACACAGTCTGTTTGCCTTTTAGATGTATCATGAGGGTTTCCATCACTTTTTTACATTACTTTTAGATGTATCATGGGGCTTCCATTGGTTTTCTTGATAACAAACCACTGTCAAGAAATTCTACCACCACACTACAGTACAGAGCAAACTTTTGCATTTCCTCAGACTTACCTTATTGTTAAAAGTAAGACAAATGGTGTATCTGCCTTCCTGGCACTTATAACCTTTAAATACTGCCTGACATCACAATGAACATGTGGTTAGGAAACCTAATACTCATTTTTTAAACTCCTGTTCATGTTACCATGGAGCACTGTTAAGCAAGAGATGCCCGCATCATATCAACATCAGAAAAGGCTGCACAGTACCTCTTACAAAAAGGTATTTTGTACAGGAGGTGAAAGCATCTCATAGATCCTTGCCTGCTCTCACAGACAATAGTTAGTAAAAACTAAAAGAATTGTAAAAATAAGCACACAAATATTAAAAATCTACATTTAGTACGTGTAATGAAATCAAGGGTGGGAGAAGGAACTGGAGTAATACTGAATTTCCCCACAGCTTCCAAGGCAAAAGTAATTAAGTCTAGTGCACGATGGTTGCACTTTCCAAAATTTATTTTCATATTATCAGCAAATGCAGGTAAGTATAAATTATTTGTTTTCAAGACTGATACTCATCCAATGTACTTAACTGCTGCCAAGAATTGTTTTCTGATGAAGTCATTAATGATTAGTTCAAGAATATTTGCAAGCTTACCACAAAAATTCCAATGAATCAGATCATTGCTACTTTGAAAGAAACAAGCACTGGAGAATTATCAAATGGTTCTAATTACACATGTGGAAAAACAAACAAAAAAAAAAAACCCACCAAAAAAAAAAAAGGCAGTTATACCTTCTTTTCATTTGTCTACCAATCTACACAGACTGCCTTAAACATTTTTAAACAAGTCTCTCCACCTCTTTGATTTTACTGTCCTCTGAGCTCCACCTGCAGGGTCTGCATTCCCCCAGTTCTCTTCCTTCTGTTTTATGGATATTCTACCACAATTAAAGTATTTTATAGACCTTTAACGATACCTTCATTAAGGTCTTAATGGAGCAAAACTGCACAAAGAGCTTATTGTATATCTATAGTTTAGTAGCATTCTATGAAGAAACCTTTTCTGAAGGTGATACTTGTATCCAAAAATTTGTCCTATTTACAGAACTGGGCATTAATGCTAACATCTTAAATCCATTTATGTTCTAAATTCATCAGTTTGAGATGAGGTGTTTAGCAAAGACTACATTTAGCATTAGAATATACTCCCTAGTACTTCAGGGGAAAGCAATAGCTCTCTGAATGATTCCAAGATATTTCTGTGGTGAAAAGCAATAAATCTTTCTTTTAAAGTCACCTGATGGTCTTCCTCTCTTGGGGCTTACTTTTGGAGACACTGGCCCAGGAGCTGCTGCTGTCAGTGCTGCTCCTGCTGTGGCAACTGCTGCCACTTCCTCTGCTTCAGGTTGTTTTTCAGCCTAATTTAAAGGAAGAATTTCATAAGTGAAGAAAAATCACAGGGTGCCAGTTCATCAATTATTTTCTCAAACAACAGTTTTAAACTTCTAGAAATAAATTGTTGTGCTATTGCTTCTACACATGAGAAGAAAGTTCGTTAGCAATGTCACTAATTTCCCCGTCTACATACCATCACTACCCATTCATTCATACATTTTATGCAATTTCAACCAGCCCATTAATCTTCAAAACAATCTTGATACAACAAAGGAGAAAGACTATTTGTAAGTATTTCTGAGATCACCATAACAGCATGCCAAAACCCAGTTTTAAGCAGTTAATACTTTTTTCCCCCCACATACTAATACTCCTCTTTTAGGTGCTCTCATCTCCTCCAGCTGCATCGAAGTGTCAAGCCACTAGACGGAGATATTCAGGAAAAAAAAAAAAGGAACAAACAATCCACCTGCTTCTAGTTCTATAGCTAATTAGTCACAGTAAAAACTGTATGTTGAACTGCACTAACTAGACACCTTAATCTACAAAGCCATTTGGGGAAGGGAGGCGTGTGTAAAGACAGAACTTAAGACAGAAGAAAATCTTAATGAAAAGATACATATCTTCCTGCAGAAATATGCCATCCAGATAAAAAGGACTGAGAAAAATCCCAACTGGAAAAAATATTCACAGAGCTTAGTGTCCTGGATGCAGGAGCACCAGCTAACAGCAACAGAAAAGTTATGAGAAAATAGATATTTATCTTCATGTTTTTTGTGGGCACCTCTAATAAAAGGTAATTTGAAAGAACAGAGACAGGCTTCTATCTGGAACAGAGCATAGGTACATCTCTTGTGTTAACTGTGCTTCACACCAGACAACAGAAAGAGTTTAAATGAAGACAGAAAAACACCTGCTAGAATGCTTTCTTACAATCCCAGGAAAACACCATGTTTCTTAAGGCAAGTAAGAAACACATTCAAAGGCATATAACTGCATAGCCAACTCTCTTTTCTAACGTACAAGCACATACCACATCCCTTGAAATACAGCTTTTCTGTTCAGCAACAGCCTATAGGAATGCAAGTACACAGAGCACATGCCAAACAGAAGTCTGTCAGCTAATGCTAGTAAACCAACAGGCAATCTTTTTAGGTCTGCAGTGCCTTATGATGCAAAAAAAGCCCTAAAACCTCTAAAACAAAACACACCCCACATTGGGCACCAGCTGGCAACCCAGAACCACGCAGCCGCTCGCTCACTCCCCCTCCCCCTTTTCCTCCCCAGCTCCTGGAGGGATGGGGAGGAGAATCGAATGACTGTAACTCCCACAGGTTGAGATAAGAACAGTCCAGTAACTAAGGTATAACACAAACCACTGCTGCTGCCACCAATAA
>WYDI02004782.1:0-13159 GCA_009867235.2 Psittacus erithacus
CCCATCCCTCTGGGAGCCGAGGGAGGAGGTGGGGGGGCAGTGAGTGGGCTGTGTGGCAGGCCTAAACCACGACACAAGTGCATGTCGTTTCAGCAGGGGGAAGGAGAATAATCGCACTGTAAATGGAGCTTTACAGGGGAACCATGACTGAACCGCGGAAGGCTGCTCCTGATGCTTGTGTATTCTGCAGCAGGACTGATCAGCTTTTATATGTAAATTAGAGTATTGATAGAGAGCTGTTCTTCAGTCTTCTGAGAAATAGCAGTGAACGCACTCAAACGATTGAGAGCTGGTGCTAGAAGGTCTTTGTTTTGGCCTTTTTGAAAAGTGTGTGCATGAAGGGCAAAATAACCTAGGTAGACATAAACTGTAGCTGTACAATAAGACTAGAGAAGGGGACGAATTTATGCTTATCTTTGGAGAAACACATGTAAAACAAGTCTCCCTAGAGAGCAGTATCATTTTATATTAGAAGCTGGAAGGGAATGAGGTAGTGTGAGTTGCATAACACATAACATGTTGTGTTCCCCTAGGCCCCCTCTGCCCCCCCATTGAAAAGGAAACAAAGGAAAAGAAAAATGGACTACAATATTTGGTTGTAGCCAGAACCTGTCAGAGGAAAGATCAAAGCCTGGTTAACCTAGCCAAAGGAAACAAAGCATTTTATTTCTCCACCTGGGTTTCACAACCTAGAACTCTGTCATAAATGCAAGAACTTGTTGCAAAAGAAAGCAGGAGAATCTTGATGAAATAAAAAAACATAAGAAACATGAAACTAAGTGCTCCTCAGATGTTAGTGCTGTTAATTCTGAAAGTTTGTCATTGGGCTTTTGGGTTTGATATTGTGGTTTTTGTAACATTCTAGTTAGTGCTAGGTGGGAAAATATTAGTGAAATATTTCTTAAGCAAGTGGTGGGCTTTTTTCACTATATAGATGTTCTACTGGATGAATTAGAAAAATGGGCTTTAAAAATATTGTCTTTTAGAAAACAATTTTATACTAGGTTTTCCCCTCTCTTCCACCTACTTCCTCCTCAACATTGCCTCATTCAGTCCACAATACCTTTACCCTGGGCAATTCAAACTTATATGTGAATTAATCCATGGGGTTTGTACATTGTTTCTTTAAAGATATGCTCTAAATGACATGGAAAACTATTTAAAAAATAAGATTTTGTAATCAAGGCAGCATAATTTATGTTTCTTTAGAGAAAAGGACCTTGTCCATGCTTGTGACTCAATTTAAAAAAGAGTCTTAGATGGTCACTTAAACAAGACTTTGTGCTAGGCACAGATAATGCAATCAGGCATTCAGAAAATATGATCCCAGGGGCCTGATATGCAAAACTGAAGAATACTTAAAGATAAACTTTAGTTACATGTACTCTGAGCATGTACCTGTGAGCTTTAACCCTGTTGAATTATTCTTAATGTATTTATCTGAAGCTAAGCACCTGCTGAAATATGCCTTAATCAATGCGATTTAAGATGTACTTGAGGGTTTCCCTGGAAATTATTTTTAATTCTTAATTTATATTTTAATCCCTTTTCATTTATCATTTGGTGGCATAGCACCTTTGCCTGAAGAATTAAAAGCCCTAGCAATCAAAAAGCAGTTCTTTTGTTGGTTTAGTTTATATTCATATATGCATATATAATTTTAAGTGCATATAATGGAATTTGTATATTTACACTCTATAAACCACTTATTAGTTGCTCTTGAAAGCATACTGAATTATACAGAAACTTAAAAGATCTGAAAGTCAGTTGCTCTTGTATTAATATACAAGTTTCCAAGAGTGTCTGGTCTAGTGCAGGAAGAAAAGAAATGCCAAAAAGAAAAAAGCCTAGGCCACTTATCTCTAGAGAACAGATTATGCTAAGACTCTGTTTTCCTGTATAAAAGTGGTTCTCCAAGGGGAAAGAAAATGAATGCTTGCAGCAACTGCATAGGATAACACACAGACGGAAAATAAATGGGGCCCATGGAATCTTCTCAGGCTTTCTTGCTTGTGTTCCAAGGAAAATAAACAGTGGTGAAAAGGGAGTAGAATTATTTAGTTTTAAGATAAGTAAATTCTCTTTCTTAAAGTATTTTCAAATCTTGTTTTTTTTTCACTAGCTCAGAAAGAGAAGCACTAGAGAGAGCAATGACAAATTGCTCAAGTTGAACTGAAGAAGGCAAGAAAGCGCTAATTGCTGGAGTGAAGATAAGAGAAAAATAGACCAGAAGTCTAAATGCAAACCTGTGAATGACAATTCAAAAGAAATTATGCAGCAAAGTGAAATTTAAAATAAGACAGTTTTGCACACAGATTTATAAAGACTAAACCTCAGACACCAGCAGGATTCAACAGACAATAGCTCAGATTCACAAGGACTACAGTTCAAGCAAAGATTTGGATTTTTCAATTGAAATTCTAGAAATCTGGAAGGCCCAAAATGGAGAGTAGGATGATATGAAGAAGAAAAGCAAGTTGCAATGATGAAACCATACTAAACCAATGGGGGAGGAAATATCAACTATAGTAGGGAAGTGGAAAGACAAATACATTTTTTTTTCATTCTAGTAATGAGACAAGCAAAAAGCCTTCAAGGCTAATGTGGTAGCTCTTAGAAAAAGGACTAATTTAAGTTTTTTCATTTATAGTTCTTGTTGCTTTTTTCTTATGGAAAGCTTCATAGATTACTATTATCATTTTTTTGCCAGAAGGTTATAAGCAAGGACAGAATAGACATATGGTAGATAACACAGGCAGTCAAATTAAAGACTGTCAAATTTATATATAACTTCACACAGCATTAATTCTCAGCATAAAACATCTGTAATGTACTGTGAGCTAAATTATGAATATTCAATTCCATCTTGCTTTATTAATAGTACCAATATTTTCTATGCCCTATGCAAAGACTATTAGAATAAGATTTCATTAATGTACATGAGCTGTCTTTATTTGTATGGATTGTAAATGCTTTCTATAGCTTAGTAGTGGGAATGCATAGGTCAAATTCTTTTTCAGTTATTCAAGTCCTTTTTACATTGTTTGGACTTGCATGAGTTTCAAGGTATGACAGAGAATATACCCTGTCATGATACACACAGGAATCATTTTGTTTACAGATGAAGTGCAACCATCCTTGGAGTGAACATCTGCTGTTTTTAATAGCATACTGCAGCATTACATAAGAAAGGAATTATTAAATGGCACACAACTGAATGACCAAGGTGTTTCCAATACACAAAACTTATCCATCACATGATGCTTCTCCTAATTTAATGCCTTCTTGATGACTAGTTGACATCAGCTGTAGTTTTTAAAACATTACAATTTTCCCATTGTAAGTAGGGCTAAAGTATTGGGACACGCACTCAGAGACTGCATTTCAGGTAACCTGTGTGACTTGAATTTCAGAATTTTCAAAATCACAGTTCTGGAGGGGATAAAAACTCTCTGTAAATAATGTTCCAGGAAGAAATAGCAAATAAGAAAAAACAGTTGTGTGGAAAAAAAAAAGTTCACTCTGCGCAATTTTCCTATATTAGAAAAGATGGGATGTGATGTACCATTCAATGTGACCCCACAGTAAGGAAAACACAAACATAAAAATTTTCCAAATATTAAAAAAATAGCGTTGGTTTGTGTTTACTTGCCCATTGGTGTTACAGATTCTGAAAATAACGCAGAGCCTGACAGAGTCTACATTTATCTCTGTGCCAGCCTCCTTCACAAGGTAATTTCTTCAGACAGTGAAATCCTGTCAGCATTGGTGGGCAAGCTTTGCTGTGACTGTGATTAATACGAAGGAAGAATGTCATTATCTTTAAAGTTTATGTGTTCACAGTTGAAAAGCCTGCAATGCAAATTAATACCCTTACACATAACACACACAGCTTCTCCATTTTCTTGCATCCAAAATCACATTTTGCTATTACTTTACCTGTCCCTGTACGGCTGCCTTGCTCCATTCTTGGTCTCAACATTAAATTTGAAGTAAATAATATTGACTTATTTTTAAAAACTGTCACAAATTGAATTTCTTCGCAGTTTAAAATTCTGCCTGGTCTTTTATGATTTTCAGCTGTTTAACCAGTCTCAAGTATGTAGAAAAAGATTTGATTATGGATCTTAAGGGAAATATATAGCCCTTCCACAATCTTCTATATAAATTGTGTATGTTATTTTGACTACAAGATCATTTTAATATTTAGTATCTAATGAAAGTAAAGCTGCAACAAGATAGTTGATTTCTGGGGGGACAGCACAACTTAACTGCAAGTACTTAGCATCAGTTTAGGGGTTTTTGTTTGGATTTTGTTTTTTTAGCAAGGAAAGGTTTCAAATACAGTACTGATGAATACTGGCAAAAAAAAAAAAATCTCAGAAAAAAAGGATTAAAATGTGACACCTCACATTCATGATGTGAAAAAAGTGAACAAAATGGTGCCTGTAATCACAGAGGAGCCCCCGCAGGAAGAACTCTGCTGTAATACTTTTGGGCCTGCTCCAGCAGCTTGCTCAGTATCTTTCACTTCATAGGTTTTTGGATAAGTTTCCAGGCCTTGTGCAAATGGTTACAGATGTCTTGCTACAGCTTCTAAAAGTTAAGCACCTGAGAATCTGGATACTGGTTAAGAGTGTGTTGCAGGAGTCAGAGATCCTGAAGAGCTGTGCACACAGAGAACCTGCAGGTAGTGCGTGCTGCTTGCAAGAATGTATGGCACATGCAAGCCAGGTGATTCCATTACCTGCTATATAGAAATAATTTTTAAAAAGGTTGAGGTTTACAAAGCTTCAAATTCTTTAAGGCTAATAAAAGCCACCAGAAATTAATGTACCACTGCTGACTGGGAAGCGTGTGTGTTTGTGTGTCTTTTCAGGGTGTCAGTGTGTCTGCAAGTACAGAAAGAATATTCCAGCATCCTCTCACATGAGTGAATATTGACTTTTTGCTTGAAAACCAAATTGCGACCAAGCAATATAACCCAAACCAAGATCAAAAAAGTGACTCCAAATCATATACTATTTAACCAAAAGAACTGAATATGGAAATTCTTGACATCAAGTGATTTCTGAAATGTTTTGAATTCTGAAAAAGTTAAACAACTACTTGATCTTAGAACCTGTAGGTGTCCAAGTGTAGAAATTTCACCCTGGCAGAGTTTTCTTTGCTAAAAGTGCCATCCACACTATCCTTCAGATACTCAAGAAGAGTGAGCAGTGAGGAAATATCTGGAAGTGCAGCGCAGCCGGTCCAGTATGATGGTGCATTCAGTGTCTGTGCAGCCTGCACAGGAAACAAGTCAACACAAACTAACCTTACAGATAAGTGCTCATCCTCCTGCCTGGGTACATGATCATATTTCTGTTAGCTACTATCATTCTTAAGAAAGGGAACATGCACCAGAGACCTGTCAAATAGTTAACAAAAGGGAACTTACAGAGTGTACAAAGTAAGATATTAACTATGACACAGTATCCAGGCTGAGGTTAGGGAGGCTGATGCAGTATTCTTTTCCGCTCCAGACTGCTGAATTGCTTTCTTTCTGAGTAAGCCCGAAATAGCTGAACACAGGCGAAATGGGAATATTTTCCTTTAAAGGATGAATTTTCTTGGGAAAATGTATCTGATATAACTTTTTATATTAGATGCATTAGCACATAGACAGTACCTTCAGGAAATACTGGAGTTGTTTAAACTACTTTTTAACATCTGAGCAAACACAGCATGTCTTATGGGAAAACAAAAGAGTACTAAATTATGGATGAACATTTTCATTCTAATGAAAACTTTTTAAGCTGTAGGTAGAAATAGCACTAATAGTAGAGAAAATAACAAAAGTAATAAATCAGTAGAAATTACTTGAGGGTCATTAAAAACACACATATCATAGTGTATTTGCAGTTATCATCATAACCGTACACCTCTTACTAACAGTCCAGAAAAGCACAGAGATGTTGCTGTGGGGAAAAATAAACAACACTACTAACCTTATATTTAACAGATCAGTTTAAAAAAGTAATTTGAGAGTGACAATAATGAGAGATAGCCAAGAGGCAGAGGATGAAGACTGAGGAAGATAGAGTGCCCCCTCCTCCCTCTAGGCTCTGAGGTATTGCACAGCAGCAATAATAATTAAATTACACACAGACACTCATAAGGAGAGGACTGTCAAGTGTTCTCATAACAGCAGAGTCAACATTAAAACCCTGTGTCTTTTCCGTTATGAGCATGTATGAAGACTAAGCATCTGTACACTCAAATTCAGAAAGCAACTTTCACCTTGAGGGTTATAAACCATGCTGAGAGGGCTCCTTTCTAGCTTAAAACCCTTAGCCACTATTAACAAAGATTCTGACAGACAGTGTAGAAGTCCTGTCCCTGTCAGCTCTCTTCTCCTTGCCCATTATCTCTCCCCAGATCATGCACTCTGAATAATTACTTTTTTCCTTATTAATCTGTTCATTATCAGCATTCAGGAGCTCTGGAAAACAAATTGCTTCTCTCTGAATTGACGCTGAAATAAAGGTCATTATGCTTGATCCTTTTTTAAGTTGTTGGTCGAAGAATGGGTGTTTGTGTGGATTTTTTTAGCTATTTGTGTACTAAAATTACATTTAACCCACTTGCTCCAATTTGCTTGTGCTCCAAAAAAAAGAACCAAACAAAAATACCAAAGGTAAAAGACACAAGGCACAAACACACTCTGAGACACGAAAGGTAACTTGTTTTTTAACCTGTTTCACTCATAACCACCCGTGCCTTAGAAAACTCTCTTTCTCCATATTTCCAGTAATTGCCTGAGAACATCAGACTACTGTGGCATGCATAAAGGTCTTTAACAGCCACTAGCCCATCCGTTTCTTCTGCATCTATGCTGTAGAAATAGCAAGAATCCCAAAATAACCTTTCTCTTCTTGCGGCTAAAACCACTGTCACAAAAGTTTCATATCTTAGAAGCATTTATGTGCATAATTTTAGCGTTTCTTTGTTTCATGGCTCTGATGTAGGAACAGAGAAGCATAAATTTATTGTACCAAAAGAAGCAACACCAAGATCCTGCTGTAGTATCCCATTATGTGGCAAAGCATGGAGGGCTATTACCTGTCTAATCTGCTACCAAAGAGAAAGTGAGACAAAATAATCAATGGGATAATGTTCTGCAGGGTCATAGGTGTAGCACAACTCCCTCATGGAAGTTTTGAAATACTTAACAGCGAATGATAAACATGAAATATCTGTCTTTCTAAATGAGAATGTGGTACTTGGTACCCCAACACTATGTGGTTCACATTTTGTGTTAACAGAAATGTAAGGGGTTTTTTAACCGGACAGTGGCCTATCCTTTCGTTTGGTTTGGCTTTTGTCACTGTAGTAATCACCTTACTCTCTCCTAAATGAGGATCTTGGATTAGACTGTGCGTCATTGTGAACAGAGGCCCATCATCTTTCCTTCTCCTTTCACTAGTGGTGTCCTCCCTTTCTCCTCAGACCTATTCCAGTGCTCTCCTAAATAATTTAGGTTTTATTCTGTGCCTGTCAAAGGCATCTCAACTTCATACATCACAGCTGTAGTGATCTCAGCCTCCATAGGATCAATAACTTATTACATCACTTGTTTTCCAGCAGCTGCCCTACATATATAAACTGTTCAGTCATTTTAGTGAAAACCTTGCTTCTCTCAGCTGTTAGTAGCTGTTTCCTCTGCTTATGGCTGACCTAGGAGGCACAGTTCCTAACATTCCCTGTCTTTCACAACTGAGCTTCTCTTTCTTTCAGCATCAATTCTCCTTTCCAGGGAATAAAAAGGGGCTTTTGCCTATTATTTGTAGAGGATTTCCAGGTGGTCAACCCCCCAGGCAGATCAGCCATAAGAAAGTCCATGGATGCATGGGTTTTCAGTTTTCAACTGTCAGCTGTGCATCACTATCGCAGTACTTTATGTCTGGGATTCACCATGGATGGCCACAGACCCATACCCAGTGCTCGGCTCTGCCTGAGGTCAGTATCAGGTACCTGAGGGAGGTAGAAGAGGAAGAAAAGCTTGTGTGCTATGGTTTCTGCCATAGTCCTTTCAGAAAGCTGCAGTCTGTGAAAATCCTGATTTTATTTCTTTTAGTTTGGTTAATCACCTGGTAACCTAGGGATATCTGTGGAGTTCTGTGATATCTGGCAATTATAATGGAATATCAATGTCAAGAAATAATTTACTCAGTTACCACTAAGCACAGCAAGTTATGCTTTTTCTCCACTCTCTCAGTTGTGAACGCAGCCCATTTGTGAGTTACCTGAGGCTACGGCTGCCACATTTTGTCTTTGCTGATATGTTCAATAGCTTAGGATGTACTGGGCTAAACAGATAAATGTTTTGAAGCAAGTGGTTTGGAAAAAAAACCCAAAACACCAACCACAAAAGAACACAACACAGTTATATAACTGGGGGTGGGGAACTCAAATAAAATAAAAAACAAAACCTAAATATCCTGATAAAGTAGAGTTCATTTAGACCTGCCACACCCATGCGAGACTATTAACATAGTAAAAATGTCTCAAACATCATGCAATAAAGAAATAAGGGTAAACAGGTACATACACTAATTAAAAGATCAGTGACATTGACCTTAAAAGTTTAAGTAGTGTGAGCCCAAGATCGTCTGAGAAAAGAACTTAATCTTTCAGAAGAATATAAAAAATAGAGATTATTGGAAAAGATCTAAATCTCACCATAAATCATAATCATAAATCTCACCAGTTGGGTTTTTCCTTTATGCCTGTAATACCTATGTTGTGGTAGATTAAACTTTGTACTTAAACAGTCACATTGTATTGCGTATATCTCAGCTTTAGGGCTTGAGAATGTTCCCACAGTACTCATTTTCATTCTGCTTATATTAATGGTTTGCTTCCCTGAAAAACAAAGCCTAGAACTATGTAATACACAATGAAAATTCATAAATGCCATAAATTAAATATTTTTAAGGATCTGACTCTGAGTACTTCAGCAAAGATGAACACAGGCTACAATTGCTCATGTCATGGGTTTCTATCGTTAATGTATTTTCTTGTCCAGTACCAATGTAAACTCATATAAATATCTAACATCAGCAGCATCCTACATGAAGGCCCAGAAGTCCTTGTACTGGTGTTAGACCTGCTGCCTTCTACCTTAACTTGGTACTCTTTGGGTTTTGTGTTGGAAGAGACAATAACTATTGATACGTATGCTCTTTCTTCATTACAGTCATGATTTCATAGGCCACTTTCATATTTGCTGCTAGTTCTTCAAAAAAACTCCCAGCTTACTTGTTTTTTGCATGGAAGCTATTCCATAGCTTTGAACACTCTTTTTGCTCTTCTCTAAGCTGTTTTCTATTCTACCATATATTTTTTTAATTGGGAGGACTACATTTACAAACAGTATTTACTATTTTAAGACCAAGAATAAATCACAGACATACACACTAGCATAATCTTGTGGGTGGTTTTATTTTACTCAAATATATTTTTTTTTTAACACAATAGACTATACCTCCCTTCCTCCCCCACATGCAAGGTTTTTGTGATTGAAAGCTCCGTGATAGCTGCTTAGTGGTCTTATATTACTGTACTGTGAGCATGTCCCACATGTCATTCCCACAAATACAGTATAAAATCTTCAGCCAAAAAATACTGAAGTTGCATATAATGTGAAACAGCTTCCCTAGAGTCTAGGCTCTGCGATAAAAAATTTGGCCAAAAACGTTCTTGGTATATACTGGCACACATATACATACACTCTCACACACATATAAACATACATAGCCACTATTGCAGAGCTCATGCTACAATTGCTCTGCACCAAAACCTCCATTACTGTCAGTCTGATTCTTCACATACCTAACCTCTGGCAAAAATAAGATTTTAAAGAAGAGTACCCATCTGTTTATCTGCCTTGACTGATAATTGTGGGGGGCAAAATATCACCAGTATAATTCTACTGACGCTAATGGTTCTGTGCTGTACATGCAATTTGACTTCATATGTATTAAAAATATCTAAGAAGTGCATTATTTCTGCAAGGTTATGAACATTTTTAATGTTCTAAAAAACTCAGAAAGAAATAAAGGCAAATAACCAGACAGGCGAAAGAACGAGGGAACATCCAATTAAGAATGTCAAAAGGATTTAAATGCTCTGCTTTCAACTGTTAAAACTACTTATATATTCAGAAACTCTGTTTGAAAACTTGTCTACCCTCCTTTAAAACCCGTCATTAAATGTCGCTGCTGTCTTTGACTTCACTCAGAATACATCATGTTTTCATTTCTGTTTAATGGAAATATACTTAAAGCTACTTTTAAAACATGCTTTCCAAAAGTATTGTAAGAAGCATAAATTGGCAATTAAAAGCAACTCTATCTTTAATTTCCTTCAAACAATTTGTTATTTTCCAGTTTTTTAAAATTTAGGTTTTAACAATGAACTGATTTTTAAAGCACAGCCGACACTGTCACAGGTTGAATAATGTGACACAGAATAATTTTAAACTGAATCTTAAAAGATTTTATTTGATTGACTGTTATATGGACTTAATGTGTTCTGATGTACACCCTGTGTTGAAATATTTTGTCATGCTCTTTGGATTTACAAAGCAGAACAAAATGAAACAGTCATGTCAGCCAACAGTCTACAGAGGGAATAAAAGTGTTTACACTAGTAATTCATTCAGATATTATAAGATTTTTGTGACTTAAACAGGGAATTTTCAGGTTACATATAAGGAGGAAGTTCTTTACTCTGAGAGTGGTGAGACACGGGAACAGGCTGCCCAAGGAATCTGTAAATGTTTCAACCCTGGCAGTGTTCAAGACCAGGTTGGACAGAGCCTTGGGTGACATGGTCTAGTGTGAGGCATCCCTGCCCATGGCAGGGTGGTTGGAAGCAGATGCTCTTTAGGTCCTTTACAACCCTAACCATTCTATGATTTGATATTTCTTGTTTACCAGAAACAGGAGAGATCTACAACTGGATGCAAGGTTAAAACCTTGAAACGAAAATCTGTACATACATTGTAGCATCTAGGTAATTAAATATTTTAATGGTTATTGCTTATGGGAGAATGTTTCCTGCTTATTAAAAATAATTCCTACTAAGAGTGAGGGGGGTTTTGTTTGTTTCTATTAGATGGTTTCCCTTGAACCAGCACTATGCTTTTCTAATGTGATGACACATTTTAGACAAAAAATGACAAGACTAGATCCTTGATATTCAATACATTATAATATTTTAGGCCTTCCAGTCTACAAACAACGATGAAAATCATGTAGCATGTCTTTCATAACCTTATAATACAAATAAATCTTAAGTTTAAATGCATGTGTTCTGTAAAACAGTATCTAAAATAACTACAATAGCTACAATTCTTAATTATATGTGCCTATTTACTAAGTCTGTGATTATGAGCAATGGACACTAACTTAGGCTAGCCTGAAGATGACAATAACTTCATCAACTCAAAATAAGAATTTAGGATTATTCATTAGATGGTTATAATTTGCCTGCACTTTACATCTCTGCAGCTCCATTTTAAACTAACATCTGCTCATTCTAATGTCTTTGCTATATTCTAGCTTTTGTTCACTATCATTGCATTTTAGTTTCGTTTATTTACAGTATTGTTCCACACCTTTTTCCAATGTTTTAAGGGCTGAACAACTCACTGATTGATCAGTAAACAGAATCTCTTACTCCAGCAAAAAAAGTTTCACTTCACGGATAGTCATCAGACAGACTTCAAAGGCATATTTTCTTTTCTGGCATTTCTCCTTGGTGATCTCAAGCGTGCAATGCCTTCTGCTTTTTCCTATTTATAAAGTGTGGATAATGATTCTGTCCTACAGCATGAAGTGCTTTGAGATCTGCATGCGGTAATACATTTAAAGAGAGTTATCTCACTTTCAGATAATCCTGATGTTCAAAATGAATAACTGCTCTTTTATCTGTAAGGGAATTTAGGATTCTGGGGTCAACGGCAATGAAATGAGATAGCTTCTTTTTTCAGAATATAAATTCCTCTATTCAGTTAACAACAAACAAACAAAGGTTTAGGTGAACAGAATTTCATACTCAGCCTGAACTGACCCTGATATGCCTATGTCTAAATTCTTTTTTCTAACATCGAAGAAGCTGGATCTTTACGTTGAATGTCTTAGCAAAAGATAGCAATTCTAACAGTGACAATGATTCAGTGACAATAATTCAGGGCTAAATGAGGAATAAGAGTTTATCTGTTGCTACTAGATCATCCTGTGAGATAGCAGATCTTTCATCCAGCTATTGACCTGGTTTTATCCTATTTTATTGGTTTATACAGGAAAGGCTACAAATCCAGAGCTTTCAGACAAAAATTGGATACCAAAGTAAGAATCTGCAAACTGTACAGGCATTAAGTCTGTCAAGACTCTAACAGACGTATTTGTGACTGACATGCTAGGCTTATGAAATTTGTAAATTTGGCGGTGGTGAAGAATTAGTTAAGGAAAGGCCTTCTGATGAATGACTCTAGAAATTTTATATAACTTAATATGATGGAAACAGTGAAACAGTGAGACTGACCTTTAAAAGATAGGGTCACTTTTTCATTTTACCCTTTGATTTAACATCAGCAAAATAAAAAGAAATAGGAATACTCTTTTCTTCTGAATTCATCTGTGTGTATGGTTATTACTGACCTAAAAAAACTTACACAAACATATGCTGCAGAAAAAGCTGCAAGCAACCTCAGCATCACTATGCAAATTTCAGTAAAACATCTGTTAAATAAGACTCAGTTATGGAATTGACATGATATTAGTATTATTTTCACAACAACAAATTCATTTCTCAACTTTGGTTACAATGAAAGTCTGACAGCTTCTGTACTTTCTTTGTCACAAAACTACTACTGACAGTTTTTTTAATTAATTTTATTTCTTTCCTAACCAACAACTGTGGTATGTGCTAACAATGCAGAATGGAAAGTGCTTCATTGCTATTTCTGGAGATAGTAGAGCAGCGCATTGATGAGAGACTGTAGATATTTGAAGCACAGCTTTTTTAATTTTTCCTGGGTTCAGCAGTAGCAGTCATTTTTTCTCCTTCTTAGTAGCTGGTGCAGCGCTGTGTTTCTAACTTTTGGTCT
>WYDI02004782.1:16582-84044 GCA_009867235.2 Psittacus erithacus
GTTTACTCTGACCAAGGACTTTCTGAGTCTCATGCTCTGCCAGGGTGGAGGGGAAGCCAGGAGGAAGCAGAGACAGGACACCTGACCCAAACTAGCCAAAGGGGTATTCCAAACCACAGCACAGCATGCCCAGTATATAAACTGGGGGCAGTTAACCAGAAGGGTTAGATCACTGCTCGTGTTGGGCTGGGTATTGGTCGGCAGGTGGTGAGCAGCTGTATTCTCTTCCCTTGTTATTTCCCTTATCATTATTATTATTGGTGGTAGCAGCATTGGTTTGTGTTATACCTTAGTTACTGGATTGTTCATATCTCAGCCCATGGGAGTTACATTCTTTTGATTCTCCTCCCCATCCCTCCAGGAGGTGGGAGGAGGAAGGGTGGTAGGGGAGTGAGCAAGTGGAACGTGGCTGAGTTGCTGACTGGTCTTAAATCATGACACATGATTTTAGTGTGACATGTCCCTGCCCATGGCAGAAGGGTTGGAACTAGATGATCTTATGGTTCTTTCCAACCCTAACTATTCTATGATACTATGATTCTAAGATAGAGCAGCTTCCTGATGCTTCTTCCAGCTCCTAGAAGATTAGAGTGATGTCTTAAACTTCCTTTTATATACCTTGTGTTTCTTCAACAGAAATGTTCTCTTCTCACTTCTTTCAGGGAAAAGAAAACTGAGGTCTTCAGTTATTTTCACATCTTCATCTTTTATTATGTTCATGCACATGCAAAAGAAACAAACCAAATTCACAGGAACTCAAATACTGTTGAGCTGTTTCTCTAGAGCATTCCAAACTGAATCCTTCTTTTTTATGGCTGTGGATAAAATTCAGTTACAATAATTTCCTTTTTAAATGAATCAAGTATGAATCAGGTAGGTAACATAACCCACTGTTGAAGCACATGAATAAATCAGGTGATGTCAGATCTCATGTTACAACACTTGCTCCTTATTTCCATCACCCTCACCCCAAGAGGACTATATGCTAACTGTAAAAGATTTCTAATGCCAAATGCTGTAACCTTTAGTCAGTTTTCATGTTGGTTTTAATGTTACCTTCCGGTAATAACCACATTTCCTGTGAAACGTTCAGCATGAAAGCGCTTGCTTGACTAAGAGCCATTCTGTACTACAGCATGTAACTATTAAAGCTGGCACTTGTAACACAGCATGTGTCTGTTCCCAGCAGCCCACCGTCTGTGTTCACGTACTGCATAAGACCCTGGCATAGCTACTGGCACACAGCAACAGTGGGTTAGATGGCCCACACCAAAAGATTAAACTAATGTTTAATTTTCCTTCGCCTTTTCTGAACCACAGTGTAATACATAGGTAATATTTTAAACCCATTAATGCATGTAGTCAAACAAAAGGGACAGCACTTAGTTCTTGTTATTTTTCCTCTCATCTTTGGAAATTGTGGATAAAGAACTGATTTTTCCTTCTTTCTTTTTTTTTTTTCCTGTGAACACAGGTTAATTCTAGTTTAATTCAGCATCTACTTGCAGCAGCTACTTAGGATCTTAGCTGAGGTCCTTTTCACCGCAAACAGAGGCTGTGCACTGACACCTATTTGTTGTGTCTACATGTTCACAGTGGTCCCTGGTATGGACCTCTCTGAGATTAGACTTAGATGTCAAACCTGTGTTGGGGACTCTTATCTGGACTCTATTCCTAGAAAGAAGTATTGAGTCATCAAATCTAAAGCCCATAGCTGAAGTGATAAACTGCTCTGAAACTGCCTGTGTCCCTTCACTGATGAAAAAGGTTAACATATATATAATGTTTACAGTGTAGGCAGAAAAAGGATAAAAAATTAATCCCACAGCATAATGCATGTGCAATCCTTCTAAACATCAACAGCATCACGATAATGGCAAATTATTACTATTATTATTCAAATGTAAAAGTAGAGTCTAAGGTGCAAGTTTTCACACAGTTTTCTTTTTTTGGCTTAAAAACACCAAGTTAATGTAACTGGCAAAATGTTGTGGTGTATGGGTATTGCAAGTCTAAACAAAATAATCATCATTTTTATATCTGTATCATCTTTTACTGCTGCAGGAAGCAGGAAAAGAAGGAAAGAGAAAGACTGATGCTGAGAAGATCTGAAACTGACCTTTATTTTTCCATAACCAAATTAACCTGAATGGTTTATTGCTGTAGCACAATATACCATGCTGAAAAGTGCAAGTCCAGTGCTGGCTGTTTCCATTTTCTTGGCAGAAATAAAAAGAAGCATTTTCAGGGTAAGTTTAGAAGCAGAGCAGAAGCAAGCATGCAGAGAAAAGTGGAGGCTAGCTCTCTCCCACTGGAGAATCCCAGCAGCCAGAGCAGCTCTGCAGAGAGTGAAGGCAGCAAGGCCCTGCCAGGTGCAGCAAGACTCTCCATTACCCATGGCTCAGCAGCACAGGCTGGCTCTCTCCTCTCTCCAAGTAAAACAAGCGATGACAAGAGAGCTTCTTTTCTTTGCAAAGGAAGTGACAGGAACAGAAGTTCCTGCAGGGTGCTGGCAGCAGCAGTAACAGAGGTTAGGGGACCTGATGCTCAAGTAAAGAACTTATGTTAAATTTTAGACACATGGAAATTTTTTCATTATATCCTTTGTGAGCAGTCAGCATAATCTCTGGGTAGCATCTCCCAGCAGGGGACAAAGCCTATATGTGTAAATAGCACACAAAGAGAGACTACTTGATGGAGTTACATCAACACTGATGTGATTAATTTAGGACTCACCTGTAGAATTTTTCTTACTATATGACTCATATTTCAGCCTCTCAACCAATTAACATCTGCTAGAATTACTGTATTTTCTTTATCTAACAGAAAATTCCCTATTCTCTTTTCAGAGATGGAAGTTTGAACAATATTGAAAATCTCAGCGTTTGTAAACACCTGAGCTTATCTATTAGATTGTGTTTTCTTGATGTGCCATATTTTTTGTCTCCGATATTTGTCTTGTAACATTGTTTCCAGTAATGTTGTGAGACTCCACAGACTGACATTATTCTGGGAAAAAAACTAGCAAAAAACCAGGCACATGTAAACCCACTGAAAGAAGCTTATACATTGAGGAAAACTGTCATTTCTTTCCTACTGATAATTAAAAGGGGCAATTTACCCTGTGAACAGTGGGAAAAAGAACCTCACAGATATTCAGTTGGTGCTTGATCACATCATGAAAGCTATCATTGGGTGCCCCAGCTCCCTAACACAGGACACAGCTCCTTTCCAAGAATAGTGACCTTATTCTCTGTTATCAACTTATTTGCATATGTGACTTCTCCTTTATAAAATTGTTTATATCTTTATTCATATCTTAAAATTGTTCTGTTATTGTCATTTGTATCTTACAAGTGTTCATAGTTTTAAAACATGAAAAAGCCTCTACTCATTCCGTTTGCCCATCATCGGGGTTAGAATGGCTCCTGGAGCCAGCAGAAAGGGAACCCTCCGTCCTTAAAATAAGTTATACATTCTACAAGCCTGAGCAGGGTGTGAAGGGTTATCCCACCAATGGGATGAGAAAGTGTATTGTCTCTCCAACACCAAAGGTGAAGTTTCGCAATGTGTAAAAAAGTTATCTTTAGGTGTCCTATTTCCTCCTTCTTGTGATGGCAAAAGAGGTTGTAGGCTTCACTGCAGGCATTATAATGATTCACTTGTAAAACCCAGAAGGATCTTCTCTCTTCATAGCAGGTTGGCTTTAGCAGGCCTCCTGTGTTTCAAAATCTCTCTCAGTAACTTAATGATCATGTATGAAATTTAAGCTGTTATAACCAGGTACATACCAGGTACAGACAATTCAATAGAAGCCCATATTATCCAGAATTGTTGATGATAGAGATTATCTTATTTTACTCTCTTACCTTACTTAAATAAGAGTATAATGAGGTTGGAGCTCTTGATGCATGGTAAAATGAGAAAGTGTTCCCCATTCTTCAACTGTTTAGCTCTCATATGAAGGTCACACTTGCAACTATAAGGGGATGAGAAATATTTTATGGAGATTGAGACTAAAATCAGTTTGTCCTGGAAGATGACCAGGGTTGAGTGAATAATCTTTGGATAGTTGAGATTCACTGATAAAGAGGCAGCTGCTTGGTTAAATCCTTTTGTTACTGTCAAACTGATCTAGAGACAAGCAATCTTTTGGAGAATAAAATAACGATTTTAACAAAATGATGATCTGGTTCTTGTATGGAAGAATAAAATGTATTTTCTCCTGGAATCAAAAAGACTGATCTGCAAAAGAAAACTCTCGTATTATCAAAGACAAACTTTTCCTTATTTTTCATTCCTCCATCTTCATTATTCTAAATGCTGAAGTTTCACTAATTTCTGAATTTTCTCTTGCTTCGTATGTGAAAGGTGGTATAAAATTGATTTATCAAGAAAGTTTTCTAACCTTCAGTGCAAAAGAATTTTGACCAGTTTAAATTTTCTTTCCTTGTTGGAAATTTTTCCCCCCATTTTCTAGTCAGATCTCAATATCAACATCTAATGGTCTGAATCTAACAGGAATTTTCATTACCTGCTAGTTTCAATTACTTTCTTGAATTTGCCTCTTACAGATCATGTCTGTCCTGAGAGAACACAAAGTTGCCCATCCAGACTGAGAAACTTCTCCTGAGTGACCGATGTGCCTTCAAGTTCGCTGGGCATGAGGTGCTGTGCTGGAGTAAGGAAGACATGGATTCTCCCCACCCCTTCTAGCTCTCTGCCTCCTTCGCTCAGAAGTCAATGATGTCCATTTGCCTTTGATCTGAGAAGACAGCAGTCCAAGCCCTTGCATGCCTCTGGTGGGCATTGTATTTCCCTAAGCACACCATAGCACGGCAGGCTGGAGCTGCTACTGACTTCAGCTTTCCTTACAGTGTGAAGGAGCACCAGCTTTAGTCAGGTCCTGTCCTAACTTCATAGAAAAGGCTTTAGTTTCTTCTTGGAGCCAAGCTACATACAAAAGGCTGCCGTGGGATATGTTGTGATAAAAAATACCTTTAAAAGAGAATTAGCTATTTACTGTAATCTTTAAACACATCATTAAACTTAGACATTTCCAGGCCTGCATACCATTCAACCAATTTAACATATGTGCAGATGATAGGTACTGAGAACACGCACACAAAAATGTAGAATGTATCAGTATGGAGCAGTCCAAAGTATCCATTAAGTTCTGTGTGTACTTCACCAGCTACAGGAAATGCTTCCTCTCACTGACCACGGACTACGAGACTCTGAGCAACTTTCAAGGGAGAAAATTACCAGCAGCAAATGGTGCTTAAAAGCTCACCTAGTAATCAAATATTATCAGGATTCAGATTAAATTATATTAGTTTGAGAACTCTGAGTTTGAGAAGATGATCAAAAGATTTCCAAATTGTAGGAGATCTCACCACAAAAGAATTCCCAAAAAGCCTATGACAACAGGAAAAAAACACCACACTAGTTTCTACACATTCATGTGATCTTCAAGAAAAGTCTAGGTTTAAGATCAAATAAAATATAGCTTAAAAATATATATAAAAGTTGAAAATAGAAAGAAAGAAAAGGAATGTACAATGAACTGGAATCTACAAAAGTTCAGTAAGCCTCATATTTCTGTTTGGAATTGAAGAAGCGTATTGCCTTACAAGTAGAAAATGCTGCACGTTAAAATACTTTTACCCCTCTAAAGTACATAACTTTGAAAGCCAGTAAAGATCATAAATGTGAAGTGATTTTCACTCTGTAAAAAGAAAAAAGAGATTTTTAAGATAAAAATTATTTCCCTTTCTTAAATCAGGTCTAAGTACGTTATGCAATGACCTACTCCTATCGATCCCCCTAAAGTTATTTTTGTGTGTCAGATACCAATTGCTTTCTGCTCTCAGTGGTTTTTGTTTTTTGAGGAAGGCAGGAGAAGGAGAGGGAAGGTTGTTCTTGGATTCTTTTATCAGTGCTTTCTGGAGAATTACTTTTTTTAAATGCTTTCATTGACATAACACATTATGAAGCATTGTGCTGTGAAGTGTAACATCAGCTTGTATCAGTCACACTGCATTACTTTACATGCCCAGCCTAATGTATCACTGCACTGTAACAGCAGAAACATCCTATATAACTGAAAGCAGCAATTGCTTGCAGATAAAAATATCACAAAATAAGTTTTGTTCCCAGATACACTGCTTGTATAAACACGCTCCCAATTCTGAAAGGTAACACCACTTCTATGCAATTTCCTAGGCAGCAGGAGGTTATCTGTAACACAAATACCATCAGAAAACAGATCATCAATAAAATTCTAGCAAAAGGAAGCATCTCCTCCAGCTATTTCAATATCTACATGTTGGAAAGCAGCTTTTTATAGTGTTCATACAACCCTCTGACTGTCAAATATTTTGGAGAAAAATTGCTGCTGTTATGAATAACTCTGCATTTTGCTTTGAAAACCTTATTTTCGTGTAAAAGAAAGTATGCCTTCTCTGTAAATTTCTAGATATAGGTAGACTACTTTTGGATTGACTAACCCTCTCTTGTCCTTACAAGCAGAAACAGGGTTTATTTGTACTTGGATTTTTACAACCTAACTCTGCAGCAAAGAATTTCATTTAACCTTTTTGAATTATGCATTTTCAGGTGAGAAGAAATTATTGTCTAGACAATCAAGCTCCAGTATCTTATTGTTCACAGTCAATATTTTACTTTTGCATGAATGGAAGAGAGTTAACAAAGGAAAATTTTAAGCCGAAGTTAAGTAAGTTACCAAAGGTAACTTACTGTCTTTTCTTTTAGGTGTGAGATGTTCTGATTTGAACCTGGCTTACCGATTAAAAGATTTCATGGTAACCCATGCCATGAGCAATGAAAAGCTGACTTAAGTTTCAAATTAAAAGTATCAGACATTTAGGTAAGGGATAATTTTTCAAAATGTTAATTGCATTCTTCAATAAGAAAACTGTTTATCAGTTGCCAAGACTTATGTTTTATCGTGAGAACTAAACATTTTATAGAACATAGTTTTCAATAGTCTGATTTAAGCATGGAGTCATAAAACTCTTATCTCCATTTTCTGTTCAAGTTATTGTTTGTATGTTTGTATATAATAGTAACCTTATGTACATCACCTATTAATTTAAAACTGTAATGAGGGTTTAAAAATACCTATATGGCCATTGAATACTGCTGGCGCTTGCAGTAAGCTGAACAGTGTGGTCCCATCTGCTGAGATGAGCAAGAGCACACCTGGTTTCACAGCTCACTACTAAAGAAAATCCCAAACATACCTACTAAGTGCCATGGATGCACAGTTAAATTGTCCTTACTCTCAGAGAGCCCTTATTTCTCACCCATTCCACACTGTGTTCTAGGAAGGCTTTCAGCTTTGGTAACTGTGCATTCTTCCCCAGTTTTTTCAGAACAACTCCTCTTCTAGTGGAGAAACTACAACATTCTTCTTACTTGGACTGGGCCAGAAGGAGCTGATCCTTTCTTTTTTTTTTGTCCTCAAACCCCCGTACGAAAACATGCACACAGCTTGCCATAAAGCTGGCTCAGTCTCTTCTCCATAAAGGCAAAGTGATAATACAAGAGTTGTGAAGTTAGTGCGCATCATCCTCAAATCATTTCCCTCTCCAGAAGATTTAACTCCACCTATGATTAGCAAAAGCAATTTTGTATGTGATACCTAAATCTTCCAGTGCATTCAGCCTGACGCAGGCAATTTGTCTTACACTCTTGCATTTCACCTCAATAAATGTACATATTTGCCTCCAAGAACCAGACGACTCAGTAGTGTCAAAACCCCAAAGCTTTTTCTATGCTCACCTTAGAGAAGCACAACAGTTAAATTACATTAACATGTACTTTTGAAAAAAACATGTCTTCTGTGACCTCCTCTGTGGGTAAATTAGAGCTGATTTTCACTACCGCATAAGAACATAAAGTCTTCTGTCCATTTTAACTGGCTTGTCAGGTATTTTTATTTTCCTATCATACACCAGCTTTTCCATCTGTGGATATCAAAACTATCTTCACAATAATTCCTAGCTTCCAAAATAACTTCAGTGGCAACTACTGAAAATTAACATAGTTTTTTTATATAATCTCACTTTATTGTGTGAAACCAGCTCTTACATTTATAATTAGCTCTCCAACATCATGTAAGGAAGCATAAAAATTTAAATTAGATTCAATTTATAGAAAAGTCACTTAGATTTTAATTCAATATATTCACAGCATTACCTTATATAAATCTTTAGATCTTTATCATGAGTCCTATTAGGTGGTAGCTTATAAATGATTGGCTAAAATCTGAAGATCTTACATCTGCAATTTATGTACTGTGTGTATAATGTTGCAATATGATTTACAACATATTTCAGATAACTCTAAGAAAGACACATTAAGTCAATGATCCTGCTATTATCAACATGTTTCTCCTAAAATCTTTTCCACATGCACTGATTGCCACAATTATTTTATAATTTTTTTTTATTTAAAGAATCAGTAAGCAAGTTTGAGTTGGAGGTTTTTTTTCATACTGCTGATTTTCAGAGAAGACATCAAATAGAGGATGCTTAAAAGAACCAAAGTGCTGGCAAAAGCTACAGCCCAGAGGAACAAGACTGAGAGCTGAACTTTTTATGTGCTTCCCATAAACTTATCTTCATCAAATCTTCACTTGAAAGATGCTGACCCTCCCTACCTCATAGTCCTACTCATTGCACAATCTAGATTAGATTGCTTTAAAATAATGCTTTTCTGTTGCTCTTCATAGCCTGAGGTGTCATTTCACCATATAACTTGTACAAGCGAAAATACACTTCAGTGGCCTGGCAAACTCATGGTGCAGTAAATAAGCTTGCCTCCAAGGCAGTAAGTAATTTATCGCCAGACACAATACTCCAGTAGCCAACTTTCATTTTTTTCAAAGCAAGTATACAATCCCTAAACTTTTAACATTTAATCAATATTCTGTACTTTAGGAGCTGACACTTAGGAGCTGATATCTTGTTACTCACTGCAGTGACATCAGCAGCAAAACCACTGGGACTTTAGCCTGGTGGCAGTAGAAGCACCATTCCTGCCAGGGGTCTACCAGCCAATTTAAGAATTGCAGTATCAGGCAAAGTGAAAGCATTGTTAAACAAATTACGAGGGCTGGTAACACAGCAGTTAGCCAAATATTGCTTCTGTTCAAAACCAGATTCTGTTTTCAGTGTTCTCAGGAGATATTACAGGCCCACAAATGAAAGAAATAGTTCACTGTTTCAATATGTCTTACGCCAACTGTAACACACTAAAAGTTCTGAGCTAAGTTTTTGCTTTTCTTCTGTTAGCTTACTAAAAGAGTGAGATGATGTATAGATACCATTATCCCTAAATTTTTACTTATAAATATTAGCACTGTCATTAACAAATGCGTGTGGGAAGTTACCTGTTTACCATCCATATTACAATTCTATATATTGAAAGCTGACAACATCCTGGTGAGTGTAAAATTGGGAAATAGTAAATATCAACAACTCAGCTGTCAAAAAATTATTTGGAATTACTACTTTGATTAAAAACAAAAAAATAAATCAACCCAAACAAAACCAACCACAACAACCTGGAAGGCATAATTAAAAGCATATCCCTGTAAAGATAACTGATTTGTGTTTTATCTCGCAAAAAAATGTAGCCTAATGTAGAAAAGAATGATTTTTAAAGTGTTCAGAGCAGTTGTCATTAAGATTCTATGAGGAAATTTTGGCTTTAGTGGGCATTCCTCCACAGCCTTCAGTGAAGCAAAGACTTGGCCCTCTATGCAACATATAAAATAAATACCATCTCTTCTTTTAGATGCAACAAATAATGTAGTTAAAACTTTTCACCTTTTTAGATATTTCTGGAAATAGCAACCCCAAACAAGGGCATGAGTTCCATATGATTTCCTTCTGCATGCTTAATAAAGCATTAATAATCTTAAAAGAAAGCAACAGGAGTTGAAAGTACAAGTTCAAGGGCAATAAGGTCTTCTTTTCCAGTGCATGTGGCACAGCACAGCATTTAAGGATTCATTCTTGCTCATAATACATTTAAACAGAATTAAAATAGACAAGGCCTGAAGAAGCGTGGGTTATTGAGCAGTGTGAAGGTGAATGCAACAAGATAAATGCAATTAATTTCTGCATTACTGGTGCCATGTGTTTATGGAACAAGTGCTTATTACCTCTTTCTTTCAAAGTACATGTATAGCATAACATATATGTGCATGTAATTTTTCAGGAGGCAAAAAAAATAACAGAGATTTGTTGCAATACATAGTAAATGCAGTGTTCAAAATGTAGCCAGTTTTCACTGCTTTTTTTGGAGTATTTTATTTCTCTCTGAAATAATGGAAAATATATTCTCAGTGTTAAAAGTCAAAGAATAACCTGCATTGTTTCTGCAGTGCAAGGTGAGTGCAGCATCTCATTGAGAAGAAAGTGGGCTAAAGAAACCAGGGAACTGAGGCATACCACTGGAATTCATTCAGTCTTTTGGCTTTTCATTAGGACAAAACACAGAATAATTTTTCTGATTTAGATAGGGGTATTCAGTAATTCTGTAAAACTTGCATTATAGGCACAGGTTCTGAGAGCATGGGTGACGTTACTGCTAGATATTTAGCCATTTCTTTCATTTTTCATGGAAATGAAATGATGGTTGCAACACCAGGAGACTTTAACTTAGGAATTCTGTAATTAAAACAAGAACTGAGGTGTGGCTGGCTTAAAGATACAGTTTATAATTTCTTCTAGTACTTCAGCAGTCTCTATTCAAGTCACTATTGCTCCTATGTAACTGGGTATTTCTATGCGCCACTAATTAGCGAAAGTGACTGCTGTTGCCAGCCCAAGCACACAGTGTTGCAGGCATGCCTAGCAAGTGGAAGAGATGTTAAGCTGTTTGTTAGTTCATCAGGGCAGCCTTAGCATTAATGTTACATGCTCCAGTGTTTGATTATATCCAAAACCAAGTCTGTGTATGCACGCATAGCAACATCTTACACTTCACTGTACAGCTAATTCTTTAAAAAATAAAAATAATATTTAAAATCTACAATTGCTTTTTTCTCCTTTTTTTTTTTTTTTTTTTTTTTTTTTCCAGTTAATTAGATGCAGGTAATAACCAATCCTGGTGGGCTGAACAGGTACACCTAGTGTTTTTGTTTTACTTCACCAGTTATTCCAGAGCTTTTTTGAGATTAGTTCCACCACAGAGGCAGAACACCACAAATGAAGTATTTTATTTGAAATTTCATTTGACCTCTTTGCTAATTAGTGCATATAAAAATGTCAGTTTACCCAGAGGCAGCAGTAACCCAGCTAACAGTTGCTGAATTACCAGAAAACATTACTGTATTTTTACATTTTTATTATGTAAAAACATTACTGAATTTGCAATAATTTGTGTTTCAGTACTTTTTTACTACATTTTTATTCTTCCCTCATAAATTCATAATGAATTTCTGCCATAATTGTTTTATCAACAGTTCATAAATTATTCCAACCAATGTGCCAATTACTGTGATCATAAGGGATCTTGGGCGGTAACTGAGAACAGAATGATTTCTTTTATGCAGGCATACTCTGCCATTCCCTGAAAATATGTCCTGGAAAAGTTTCACAGTAGTTTCCCAGATATAGGAGAGATTTTTCCCATGAGAAAATGCATAATGGAGAGATGATGCAGGCAGATGCTTAAAAATATCTACAATTTAAATGCCTAGAAAAAATATATGGCACTGTAAGACCTCTCTCATTTGTATCACAACAACACTTCTCAGAAAAATGAGACTTTTGCAGCATAATGCAGAATAAATACAAGAGGGCTGCTGCGGCACACCCACAAGCAGGTTGTTCTATTCCCTCCTTCTAACATCAATGTAAAATATAAATAACATTACTGAAAAAAAAAATGTTCTTTAGCCTATTGCATCTGTATTTGTAGCTGTTATTTTAGCATAAACATTACATTCAGGAAGTTTCATGTAGTAGGATGAAGAATGGGAAATGCTGTGATAGCAACAGCTATTGGAGCAGATTTTTAACAGGTGATGAAGCTCTGCAATGACAGACAAACAGCTATAGTGCTACTGTCTTGTTTTTGGTCGAGGCTTAAGAGTGATGCCAGTAACAGCCAATCCTCACCTCAGGACAGAGAAATGCAGTAAGTGTGATCTGCAAAAGTAATTTTCGTTTATTTGCTATAAAGAAGGAGAGAAATGCTTCTGAAAACAAAATGTTAGTTCATTTCATGGCATAACACACACCTTAGAGCTATGAGGCTTTTTCAGATGCTCATTTTGTTCAATTGCATGGCAATTCTTTGTTGCCGATTCTTTCCTCAAACAGCATCAATATTATTAATGATTTAAGTATCTGAGTCATATTTAATTTTAACCTCACATATGAATGCTAGACATGTTACAATGAAATTCAATTTTTTGGGGGTTTTGGGGGATTTTTTAACAAAATGGTTTCTTTGCCTATACTTCCATATTCCCTAATAGGGTAATGTATTGCTTCATCTCTTTTCTGTTACTTTGCCAATGGCAAACACTTTATGCACAGAATTTTACAGCACACATCTTACAACACTGAATGTGTAATTTTGAAAACAGGGATTTTCAATGTCATTAAAAAATAATAACAGGAAAGTTAGGGGACGAAGTATTCAGAATTTACATCAGAAAATAGATTTATAAAATTTATTCTATTGTTATTCTAATTTTTTCTGAAGTATTTTAATTAAAACCCTAACAACCTCATATGAAATAAAATATTTATTAACTAATTTGGTTTTCCCCCATTTTAATACCAATTAGGCTCAGAGATGGCACACCAAACACACTGTTTTGCAAGGGACCCTTCAAAAATTGCATGGATTCTTTATTTTGAGGCTCTTAGCTAAATACATTCTCTGGAGTTTTTAATTAAATGTGACTCTTGGGAGAAAAGTATTGGTGGAGTGTATTTTAGAAATAAGGCTTCCTGGTGGTATTTCAAAAACAATTACCTCCTTTTGTCCCAGGCCATGCACAAATACCAAAGACAATTACTTGTAACCTGAACATCTTTCAGACAGTAAATTTGGTTAAAGAGAATGAAATGCCTAAAATAATGCAAGAAG
The DNA here is from genome assembly GCA_009867235.2 of Psittacus erithacus. Taxonomy (NCBI): domain Eukaryota; kingdom Metazoa; phylum Chordata; class Aves; order Psittaciformes; family Psittacidae; genus Psittacus; species Psittacus erithacus. Next base: position 29,723 of record WYDI02004782.1, read on the forward strand.
GCAGGCATTGAGCTAAGCACACTAGGTCTTCTGCTGAATGCTTGAATCCCATGAATCTCTCATCTGCTTTCCTTGCACGAAAGTGAAATAAACCTTTTTCAGACATCAGAAATCTTTTTATAGAATCATCTGATGGTTTTTTTCAGTGTGTCCTTCCCACATGCCTAACCAGATTAGCAGAAAGAGAAATAGATATATATCAATCACAGGTGCAATATGCTCATAAGCCTCATATGCTACATTTTTTTTCTGTTGCACCAACACTTCTCATAACATTAGATCTGTGATCTGCAATGGGTTAAACTTTAGGATGTCATTAGAATAAATATAAAAAGTCTGGCAATGCACGGACTAAAAGAGGAGAAAAAACCCCTCATTCTTTTCCTAAGAACCTTGACGTGTAATTGGCATGGAAAATAAAAACATTACAGCACATATCAAAATACATTTCTTTGACTGATGTGTATCAATTTCACATAGCCTCTTAAACGTGTTGCTTTTTTTGTCCTCATGAATAGTGCAGCTGTAGTCATATAGGTATGACTCCTAACGGCAAAAAAAAAAAAAAAAAAATAGAAAATCTCTTTATGGCACATTTTTAATGCAAGCAACATCCATTGCAGGACACAAGGTAAACGGAAGAATACACAATGAACATAACAGCAGTCCAAGACCATTAGAGAAGCACGCACTTGAATAACTGGTAGTTGAAAGGCTTAGTGTCCTATGCCAGGGGTAACACACCAACCCCAGGTCTACCAGTGGTAAAACAAGTGGCAAGAAGTTACAAAGAGAAAATTATTAATATCACTACATGATTAACCCTTGGATTTGTAATACAGATGACAGCTAAGTATCTGTTATGGAATACACAGATGCACTGCTAGGGATAAATTGGCTACCAGCCCAGCTGCAGTAGATTTTTAGTATACCTCTCAATTATGACTGTTTTACTTTGAGAACATGACAAATACTGTCAGGAAATGGCAACAGAATATTAACTCTCCCTGTGATACAGACTGACACCATCCTGATACAAATGTATATATATTTATTATTTTACACATAGCTCCAAAATGAAATTGTCCTCAGTGAATTTTAGATAAGACTACATCAGATTGCAAACAGATTTGAGACAAGAAGGGAAAAGATTTTCAATATCTATTCTGGGTCCCCCTGTAGCAAGAATTCACCTAGTAGATTTTGCATTGTGTTATTTCATATTTAAAATAAAGCAAAACAAAAAAACTGACTGAAAGTAGAAAAATTTCAAGTGCTGAGTACAGCCAGCCAAGAATACCAACAGCATCCCGGATTGTATCTAAAGTATGGCCAGAAGGACTAGGGCAGTGATTGTCCCCCTGTACTCAGCACTGGTGAAGTTGCACCTCAAATACTGTGTTCAGTTCTGTGCCCCTCACTACATGATACTTACAAACAGGTAATTACCTTCACTAAAAACAACCTGCATATTTGTAACAATGCTTGACATAAAATCTATCTTGTTTTAATTGATTGTTTCAAAACATTGAAAGTTGAATGATATGAACTTCTTAGAAAGAGAAGAAAGCCTTTCTACCCCTAGAAAGACCAAACAAAAAAATGTTCTGCAAAAAACTGAAATGCTTCCAAACAACTGAGGTAAGCAGGGCAATGTACAGCAATACTATGTGGCTTTAATCTCAGCAGTGTGTTTAGCTAGAGTGACAAGAGAAAGAAAAGTCTGTTCACTAAAAAAATGAAAAGACAGACTAGGCTGCTCTGAATCAATCTCTAATACTTCAGATAGAGTTACTTTACCCAGTACATGAGGAGGGGAAGATAAAAGCATTTATTGTCTTGTGCTACAGTAACAGAGGCAAGGATGGGAGCTGACAAAATTTTGCTGACCCCTATTATGTTCAGGAACCCAAAAGAAACAGTAAGTTCTTATCACCTTCTCCAAAATCTTCCCAGCTTTGTAATTAAGGTGTAGTTAAATAGTCTTGAAAATGATGAGAATCCACATTCACAAGGCAATTTGTTTTCTCACAGAGCAGTCAATTTTTTCTCCTGTTTTATCCTCTTTCACATGGTAGCATGACTACAACTAATTATTTCCAATTTTTATTATTTTAAGATTTTTTTTGTTAGCACTATTTCTAAGATCATTACTGACCTCCTGGATGTGATCAAAACTATTAAGATCTTAATAAAAACTCTTTCATATAGTGTGAATATCTATCAATACAGGAGAAGACAGAAGCATTTTAAATATAAGAAAGGCAGTCCAAAGTTTACAGTTGCTACATTTCAAAGTAAAGGCCTGTCCTGGGTTCAGCAGTAGCAGTTAAAGCTACATGCTTTTCTAATTTACGACTAAGCTTAAACCACGACAAGGCCTGAGAGCTAAAACATCTGAACATGCTAAAAATGGGGAACATATGGGGAAGAAAACACAAAGTCAGCCTTGCAGCATGTAGGAATGCTCAAAGAAAAATGGGAAAAGAACAGTTACATGGGCAATGAAATCTGGTGCAAAATTTCAGAAATAGAATTTCCCACTGTGATTTTTTTGTTGTAGCTCTAGGAAACAGGATGCATATATAGCTAGTAAAATAGCATGAGAAGTTGTTCTGTGAATCAAAGAACAAACATGAGAAGTTGAAGTATCACCAATCTTTAAACTAGTATGAAACTTCCTATATACTTTGATGATTTAATTCTGATTAGCTGAAGGCCAGTGAAATACTTTCTGTATCTAGACATGTTCATGCAATGCAAATAGGAACATTATTGCAAATAAAGATGGAACACAGCAAAACCATTTAACATCATAAAACAGATTCCTTCCTTTCACTTATTAGGCATTTCACATTAGCAATATAAAACAATTGTTTCCTGTATGCAAATACAGATGCTCCTTTTTATCAAATATTAAATTCCATTTATGGGTAAAAAGAGGAAAAAAGAAATAATAAGGGGAGGGGAGGGCAGGGAGGAAGCTTTATATAGTTCAGAACCCATGCTAAATTCAGAAAAGCCTCACAAAGCCAATGTTTTTTTCTGGAGTTTAGCTGAAGTGTATGAACATCTAGTGCCTGAAAATGCAAGTACAGGAGCTCTCATGAGGTCTCATTCTTGCGCTGCTCATCCAATCTGCAAACCTTGCAGGCTTAAGACATCACTGCTTTACACCCTGTGTAACCATTTGGGCCTGCAAAGACAGTGCAAAGCACTAGAGGACTACAGCATTTCAGCACCTTCTTTGACATAGAAATGGATAATGAACCGTTCAGAGCTGTGCTGTCTTGTTCTCATCCCAGCAGCTTTACTGATGTCTAGAAAACACTTGCCTGCCTTGAGGGCAATATGGCTACTGAAAGCAGCATATGAGCTGCCTAAGACAATTTTCTTGGTTTAAAATTCAAAGTATGCAGGATCAGTGAGCCTTCTGGGACCTTAATTTCTCCCAGCTGAAGACTTCATGGCTAACACATCCACTGCCTGGAATACTATCTACCCTTGTGATGGTCAGAGTTTGCATACAGAGGATGCTGTACCTTACTGTTTGTCATGAGCCCGCTAGCTGTCAAATCTTTAGTCATGGCATCATGAAAGCTGACTGTATCAGTCAGTTATTGGGACTTACCTAGGCTATGATGTATTTTGTTGCACAAACAAACCCTGAAACTCCACACCACTAATATCTTCCTAATATTTTCTTCAATTTTTGTACAGTAGCATTTTAAAATATTTATCTCATTGAAACTAGTAATATTAATAGATGATCAGTAGAGACACTAATAGGGGTTTGGCAAACACTGACATGAGTATTACAAGTACAGATGAAAGTCAGTATGATTATTTTAGGTACTATATTAGGTCATTACTATATGTTGTCTGGTTTTCATTTAAAATGAAGAGAACTTGTTTTCCTGTTGGTGTTCTTATATTTTTTTATTTTTATTTGCTTAAGGACAGAAGTGCAAAATTCAGTTCTCCTGCAGAAGAGTATGAATGAAAATGCTGTTTCAACATGAAATTTTGAAAGCATGTGAATCCTTCAGGAACTGCATGAGAGATCTTAATTCTGAATTTTTAAGTGTCTGCTGGAGTTTAGCTATAGAATCAAGTTGCAATACGGAAGAATAATCCCCAAGGTGTCCTTGGGGGATATCACGTTTTAAAGAATCTACCACTGTTAGATATTTTGGAGTAGTAACTGTTTATATATCTTCTGGTTTTATGATGAGAGGCTTTTACCCTGTCTGATCTAAAACTGAAAATAATGTGTATAGCTTAGATTTATTATTAACTTCAAGTACAATCTGCCTTAACAAATGCTTTAGCACTTCAGAACTGGGAGTCAACTGCACAATGACATCAGGAAAAGCAATAGTACCAGCTTGAAGTATTTTGCAGCCTGGAATTAAGGTCTGACATTTTCAGAAGTCATATGCCATAGCCAAGTCTCCAAGAACAAAAGAAAGATTTAGATTTCTTTTTTACCTGCGCTTCTCACAATCCAAGTGAGGACTTCCCCATTATATTCTGTAAGAAAGGGACAAGTTATTTGCTTTAGAGATAATTTAGAGATGCAGTTGCGTCTACATCTTTTTCATCAGCAAAACTTTGGTTAAATAAGATATGATTTTTCACTCCATTCATTCAATTTCTGCTCTTTGATTTCCTGATGGTAATTTTTTTAAGTGTACTGTTAAGAAAATGACTTCCATTTACAGGTACTTGATTCATCTATAGAGGCTGAACAAGAAACTTGGGCAACTCACCAAGAAAAGGGTGGCAGCATCAAGTGGGGGAAAGTCAGCCAAGATGGAGAGGTTATCACTGCACCCTATGTGGCAGCACCTGCCCCTGGAAGCAAAAATGTGGTGCCCCCTGCTACCACCCTGCAGTGGGCATCCAGACAGCTAGTGCCATGGGGTCCAAGCTAAACTGTTTTCCAAATTTGCCCCTGGGAACCTGATCTAGCAAATTAAGGGATAGTTTTTCTATCAACTCAGTAGAGTCAGTTCAGAAACCAAGTCCACACATGCTCTCATTTCCATTTGAAAAGTTCATTTTGCAGTCTTCAGCCAACCAAGACGTCTTGTCAGTGGGAAAACCAATTTCAAGGAAAAATCTGAGCAGATAAACACATCCTGTAAAACAAGTAATTGACAAAAGTTATTTAAACATTATAAACAAAAGAGGAAATATCTGCAAAGCCAATATCCTAATTGTATTTCTTGTAGTATATACCCCTCAGGATATACAAATAGCATAAAATTGATGAGGATAAAAATACTAGAATATGCTAAATCTCTTCTGACTAATGATACATAGTAATAGTTCTAGAATTTTAAAATATACAAGATAAAAATGTTTCCTTTAATACCATATGGGAAAAATATAGGTAGCAAGAAGAATTAAACTGATCAGACGCATGATTTTTAAATTTTGTTTTAAGTCAGTCCAGAGCTGAACTTGAAAATCTGAGTGCTGTTTTCCATTAACCTTAATAGGAATTTCACCCAGTCGTTTATCACTAGATTTTTACTGATGCTGAGGTTATTTCTAAAACCAAAGTAGTGTCATATGTAATTCTTACATGTGCATAAGGCGTACACATAGAGAAATCAACAACACAGTTCCGTAAATACTTCTGAAGGCATTGCAGCATGTCTGCTTTATTTATACCATTTACAGAGATTGCCCTTCAAAGGAAGACAAAAATATCTTCCATCAATTAAACAGTCTTTTTTGACAACAGTTCTTTTAAATACATTAGTAGTTAAATTATCATCACTTACAGAATTGTTCCAAATGAAGATCCCTGCTTAAGGAAAATGGGACTTTCTATATATTTTCTAAACATGAGTTTCACACACAGTGAGGGTGCTACATAATAATCGAACAAAGGGCTCACTTACATCAAAATCTTGCAAACCTCAAGTCCTAAAACCATATGTCATCAAATAAAGTTCATGAGATATTGGCCAAACCAGAAGATGCTTTCATAAGAAGGTGCTTAATTGTAGCCATATTTATTTGCAGCATCATAGAAAAATTCATTATTTGTTGTACCAAAATAGACATTAGCATGCCTAAATAAATTACATCAACAGCTTACAATCCATTTAAATTTCTAGCATTCTTTGGAAGTTTTTGTTGCTTTATAATACTGTTAAGCAGATATTCTGTGACTCTTTAGAGTCAATAAAGAAAAAGAAAATCTGTTTAAGTATATAAGTGTTGCAGCTTCTCTCTGTCTTCCTTTTCTTCAAAAGACAAAAATTTTGTCACATCGTGCATCGAAAGCGGTTTACTCACCATTGAATATCAACAAAAAAAATCTGTACAGGCAGAAATTACTAAGTTTTATACAGCTTCATCATACTCGCCATCCTGGATAATTATGTCCTGAGGGCTTGCTACACTTTTCTTATAAACTGTTCATAGGTTTCTTCTAAAGAATATCTATAACTTTTCCTACATCGTTGTACTAACTCCTGAAGAGACACTGACAAATCTAAAAATGCATTTTTGTTCTCTTTAACTTTTAAATGTTGATCTCTGATATCTACAGATCAAGGTCTACAGCTAAGGTCAAGAGTTGCACTTACAGAGGTGGTAGGTTGTCTCAGGAATGAGACTGAAATTATTGTCGCATTCAGCAGAGGTTGCCATGTGTATCATTTGTTATCTGAGAGGTCCTACAATCTGAATCACTGAAATGAACTAAACATACTGGAACACGAATAGATCAGGCAAGTAAAGAAATTGGCCTTACTTCAGAAAAAAGGCCTTCAGAGGGAAATAAATGTTGTTTCTTATATAGCAAGAGCATGGAAAAAATTATGTAAGTCTGTAATACATATGAACACAATTCTGGGGAGCTAAAATACAGATACATCTGCAAATGAAGTAATTTTGTTAAACACGAATTTCTTTCTTTCAGCTTCCATTAGACACAGCCAAGCTTAAAACAATCACTGACACTATGCTTAATTTTAAGTGTGATGATTACCTTATATTTTATCCACCAGTACATGCTATTTTCTTGCTGCATACCACAGTTGTGGCATTTTGAAAGTGGTTGCAGGCATATTCTAATGAAATTATTTAATTTTTTAAACAATGCTTCCATTTTGTCAGCCTTCTGCAACACAAGATAATTAGCTATATGCAGGTCCCTACTTCATATAAGGAGAAAGCAAAAGGCTGATTATCAGGTGGTAATTCTAGGACAACTAACAAAATATTTCCACAAGTCAACTTCAGTAAATTACTTTCCTTACCCAGATGAGAAATAAAACGTATAAAGGTGTTAGTCTGAGTAAAAACACAGTAATAAAAGGAATACCTTATTTCTTATCCCAGACTATTGGTTGCTTTGCAGCACACTTTCAGAAACAGAGAAATCTATACTTTTAGGTAAACTGTGAAACCACAAGTTTCAGTTTTGTACTATTTACAGACATTGTCCTTCAAGATTCAGCTGTGGCACTGGCAACTTCAAAACCTCATATCTGTTCTAGCAACACACAGAAAAATTTAATGCAACCACAAGTAAGATAATTTCTCTCACATCCTTATTCTTCCTTAGTGCCTACTGGTTGTGCTCAGTGGTTGGAAAAACTGTGCATTTAAATCTTTTTTTTGTATGTAATTTTATGGTGATCAACAAAAGTCAATTCTTAGTGTCCCACTCTATTAATGTTTTTGTTATAGCTTATTTTGTAATATTATCTAATTACCTATTACAGTGTGTGACATAATAGCTCCAACTGCGATCATTTAAGATAATCTAAGTCTGAATAATTGTAACAATCTAATTTGTTTCCTAGGTCACTTAAAAATCCCTAAAAAATCTCAAATCATACAACAACTGGGGGTTTTCAGCTTATTATGAAAATTTTAAATACTTCTTCATGAAAAAATTACAGATTTTTAAAAATGTGTATAATCCATATTCCAGCATCTTTTGTACTTTATATTTTCCACTGAATCTGTTAATTTAAGGATAAGCTTCTTTTCTCCCAAGAAAAAACCCCAAAACTCAAACCAAAGTCTCAGAAAAATATATTTACCTCACTAAACTTCTGCAACTTCTCACAAGAAAACAATCATTTACAAAACAGTTTATTGGAAAGTTTTTTGGAGTGATTATTGCTTTTTCTTATTTTGTATCTCAACACTATTCCTCCGTACAAATTCAGTCAGTGAATGAACACCAGGCCTGTTCTCCTTCATTTTTAACCTCCCTGTCTACTTCACAACTGAATAAGCATAAATCCCCTGGGGCTTGGGAGTTACGGATGGCTTGTCTGTGCAGAACATAGTCTGGACACAGGTAACAGCAGCTAGATTTTCCAGGATTTAAATCCATGCCTGCAATAAACCACAGTTTTATTTTCAGCTGTTTTTCACAGAGCAGTGTTTCACAGAACTTTATAAAAGTGTTCAGGCACTTTGTTTCTCTCAGGCATTCAGGCCAACATGTTAGGCAGTGGCTGTAAGGTATAGTTCAGTTCTCATGATAAATATAGTGAAAACTGGACTGACCACAGCATTGCAATAACCAAATTTTCATCTGCACTTAACCACTGGTGCATATTCCACACTTGCAAGGTGGAACTTGCAAGCCTTTGCCCACATTGGTAGCCTGTGATATTTTTCCCACCTCGGACAAACTAGATCCTTAGCGTGTCCGGCTTATTCTTGATATAGTCTCCACTTTCTTGACCTTAGCCTTCATTAAACTTCATTTCCTTTTGGACATTTCTGTAGAGGATTACCTCAAGACTTTTTTGTTTGTCACTTATTTATTTTGAAATTATGCAATAAAAAACCTGATATAGCAGAAGGCTGCATAACAATTGCCTAAGTATATTTAAGACGATGCTTTTGTTGCAAGAAACTATGAACTCACAAAATGGGATATGTACACCAGTGGACCTATTACCACAAATACTGAAAAGAAATTACCATCTTTTACTTCTTTCACCTAGCCATCTGACTCATGAATTTAAGAAGGATATCCAAGCACTCTCCCATCCCTCCCCCAAATTTGAACGCACAAGAATATAAACCTGCATGTATGGTTCATTGAAAAGCTAAACACCCAAATTACTTGAACAGTAATTTTAACATTTCAGAAGACATTAAGACAGAAGAAGGCTTTTCATTTTGGATTCTGAACTGAAAGGTGCTTATCTACATCCAGACTTTTAATCATCTTTCAGTCAGTATTTCAGTTACAAAGCAACTGTATACATACAGGATAAGAAGCCGAACAAAACTTGTTGCTATAAATAGCATTGATAAAGAAAACCACAAACAGAGTAATGAAAGAATAGTTTTATAGGGTTGAATTTGCTATGAACTGACACCACTGCAGAGGATAATGTATGAAAAAAAAGACCTGTTTCATAGCCCTTATGAGCTGCCTGAAGTATATAAAATTATGCATAAGATAATTCCTAGAAGGGTAGACAAAAAAGTTAAATTTTTGCTTCTCCGGTAACGAGCTAGGTCCATCCTGGCTTCTGAGTTTCTGTGAAAACTTCCTTACCTGTATCACCATTTCCTGACACACCCTAGACAACGGGAGCAGCAGACTTGGCATCTGTTGAATGGTCACCTGACAGTTTTGTTATTGCTCCTAACAGGCTGCTACCCTCAGCAACAAATTTACCATTGCTAAGAACATTGAAGAGCATATATTTATGCTCTTTGGATGGGTTTTATTAATTTCAAGGTCCCACACTCTGTTTTACATGTATTTTGGTTTCTGTTATATTTATCTTGCATAATAAGCTATTACTGGTAAAATCATGGCTAATAACATGGCCATATTTTTAGGAAACCAGATCGCACGTTGTGCAGTGGCATAGAAAAATGAACATTCAAAAGGTGAAATTTGAAAAGCATTCTAATTTGCAGTCTTGAAAAACTGATAAATATCCAATGGTTAATAACAGTTGTGAATTTCATGCATGCAAGGTAGCAATTAATTTCAATATTCTCAGTGCTCCATTATTGCATAAAAATAAAAGTTGAAGTTTTAAAGAATTTTCCTTTAAATATAAATCAACCTGCTGCAGTGAAGAAACTATTATTTAGCTTTAGTACATCTGCTTTAAATACCTCACATACAGTTCTTTAGTGAAGTAATTAATTCATTCTAGCCTGGTTTCCATGTTACGAATAAGTTTTTAAGCTTTTATAAAATGACTGTAGAAGCAGAAAATAATGTATAAGACCTAATAAATACATATGCTTTTTAATTCATTAATTTAATAAATTCTTTATTTTTTTTCTGGGTACCACAAAGAAAACATGAGCTCAGTGGATTTAAACAAACATGTTAGAGAAATCTGTACCAATAATTTTATTTGTAGATTTGTAGAAATAGCTATAAGTTTGGACGCAACCTCTTGCTAACTTCTGAGGGGGGACAGATAGAGATAGGGACATTAGAAACTCTCCATTACAAACATCAAACTTAAATACAAATTCAGACAAAAATTACAGCTAAAAAGACTGAAAATGGGTAAGATTTTTTTTTTTTTAAATCATCACATGGGTTACCAGAGCAGAAAAGGCTTTTATTTTGCCATCTGGGGGGGTGGCCATGACACAAAAAAGGGAAATGCTGTTTCATGCATAGTTACTTTCATTGAGAATCAAAGTTTAACTTATGGCTATTACTTAGTCAAAATTTATATTTCAAATCAGTTGGTTGCACCTTATGCTCATGAGAGACTTCAAACTTGTGATTTTATGTAGCTGAGAAGTCATTTTGTCTATATCATACGTGGAAGACAAGGCAGGACCAGCGATTAAACTTAGAATTGCCTATTTTCTGGTCCACTGCCCTAATCACAAGATCAACCTTCTATGTTCAATTTTGGATAATACAGAAATGATACAATATGGATTTTTTAAGCTTCATTTCCAATGGCTTGTCTGTAACTAGGGTACAGTTTTATTGAGTGTGTCTTTTAGGCAACATTCTTTATCTCAATTTGTTTTGAAGTCAATAGGTCTTTTGTATGCAGTGAGTATCATTTATTTTTTTTTTAACTGGTATGGATTATTTAGAATCTCATTAGCAACGGATAGACATATTCAGATGTTCACAGTGTATTTCCTTTTTTGGTTGGGTAAGTGATCACGATCAAAGTGTTTCCAAAGGGCATACCTGCCTTTGCAGATTCAAAAATTACTTTGCAAGGTGAACAATAGCATTAGGTCCAAAATAACATTTGATTAATATTTTTGCCAATGGAATAATTAGATGGAATACTTGTAGAAAGTGGATCTCAAATATTGGGTTTAATACTTTTAGGCATTCACCTTGCATACACATAATCATTAAGTTTCGTGGATGTAATGTCCTCCTAGATTTTTGCTTTCAAAAATCATCTGTCTGAAATAGTTAAATCAGTGTGTAGTAATAGAAATATTTACTGCCAAAATCCAATGAAGTAAATACTGCCTGCTGTTGGTAAGATATTATGGGAAGCTGCAAGATGATAACTGACTAATTCAGTTTTATTAGCATATTAGAAAAACCCAAGTCGTATAGTGTGAACAGATATGCTCTTTTCCCAAAGTACCACAAACATTTGATGCAGAAAATTAATTTCTCCATCGCTTAGCTGTTTATTCCAACCCGCAAACTGCTCAAAATGTATAACTCAAAGTCAGCAGTGATGTCTATCAGGTATCGGGAGAAGTGGTGGGATTATTGGCAGCAAGTGTCACACCGGATGTTTCTCAGTGTTTCTGTCAGCTTTTGAAATTCCTTTTCACACCACAAATTAGAAAGGTTTCACATGCTGTGGACATAATATAAGATATAAAACCCACTCTCCACCCCAGCTGCTTTCACAAACAGTCTTATGTTTTACCAGCTGTAGAGGTCTAGCATGATGTGCGAGCCAAAATCTCCAGAGTATTTGGGACATAATTCAAGTAATCTTTCAACACAAAATTCAAAAGCACATTGATTCATAAGTCTGTAGGCACTGCTTGTTTGTACAAGTTTGGAGATTATTTTTCTATACCATTCTTTATTCAAATTACTGTATACGGAAATACTGCAAAATGATTACTGTAGAAAAATATGCAAAATGCCTACATAAATAACAGATTTCTTAAATGACATTTGTTATTATATATTAATAAACTCATTGATAGTGTCCTTTTGAAATACTTTGAGCAGTCATGACCCAAGCTATAATGAATACTACATTTTTGGAGAGTTTTTATAATGTTTATATATTCAGTAGTAAGAAATATGGTATTTATTTTTCCATCAAGAAAATAAATTCTTGTCAGTGTTCTCTTTTTATCTCTATAGGGTAGCATTTTGTTCTTACTGGTCAAGATGTTTTCTAAGGTCTTGAATAATGACAGCATGTTTAAAAATAATTGTAGAATCATAGCAGATATGGTAAGCAGCAGATACACTTATAGGGCAAGCAGTCTTTCCGTGCACTTCCTGAATCTAAGAGAGCACTAATATAAACACATGGATACATGAACTTGATGCTCTCTTAACCAATGTCTGGAACTCATATTTTGATTTTAAGCCTTTTAATTAAAGGAAATATAGCTGAATAAATAATATTGCTTAGACTGTCCTGAAATCATAAAACCTTGAGCTTAGTAAACCGCAGATTATTTTTTTTTCCCCACTAAAATTCAGAAGGAAGGAAAAAAATAAATGATCATAGGTACATTTGTCCAACACATTAAGTTGACAGGAGTCTTGATGAAGATGCATAATTTTCTCTGTAGTTTATATTCAGAACCTTATTAAGATAAGCATTGTTGAGCAGTTTTATCTGATGGTTCCAATGTCCTATGCTCAAAGTTCCTATTTGTTCAGGAGATAAGAGCTCTTCTGTATTTAACTTAGCACAACAGATGTACCCACCAAAAGCATTCATTATGATTTAATAAAATCCAAAATAAATTCGATTATGATGTAGTTGCAAAAGAGAAAATTTATCTTAAATATTTGAAGTACTCTGCTGTGACGAATGCTGCACAAGAAGCTGCACCAGCAGACCTGAGCAAGAACATGAACATCCTGACCCTCATCAGCTGCAAACCACGCAGCGGGTTCCAAGAGGAATCGAAGTTAAAACACCAAGATAATCTCCGAGAACTGTAGATACTGAAACAAAAAAGCTACTGAAACAAAAAAGCTACTGAAGACAAGGATGTAATGTTGTACCCGGGACTTTCCCAGGAGCTAATGAGAGAATCCAATGTGGGCTGAGGGGACAAAAGAATGTGTGTTCCAGGAAAATGGAAAGTAATAACGTAGCAGAAAGGGGTAACAGAAAAAATGTGCTTATACATCTGAATACAAATAAGTTGCTCAAGCGAAGGCACGTGGACAATAACGTGATTGGTTGAAAAGGCGTGTGAGCAGTAATGTCATTGGCTGGGAAAAGCATATGATGTTGCTAAAAGTACCGAAAAGAAACTAACCGATACTAACAATTACTAACTGCTAGGCAAAGGACTATGAAAGCCTGTAAGCTCTCTCAAGAAATGATTTCAGTTGCACCACAACTGGAGTCCATGCTTCCATTGCCACACTCTGCCACTAATCTGAAGATACTTGCTTTCTCTAATGTCAAGGCAGTACATAAAGACAAATCATATAAGAAAAATAAGAATAACTGCTGTGTCTGATAGATTATTAGTAGCCAATCCATTTGCACTCTTCCTATCTGTTCTGTGGAAAATGTGCACAAATTTGTCATCATATAGTTTTGTAGAAGCAGTTTTCCTTTTCCCCCTGCCAATTCTCCCCAGTTAAAAGTTATCCCTTTTATGTTACCTGCTACATATTTTAGTATAAGTGTCCATTTTCTTTTCTACCTTTTTGTTAAAATAGTTTCAAATTATAAATGATAATTTCTTATTCACTAAGGTTTATCACTTTTCCTAGTAGAAATACGGAGCTAAAAATTCAACCATTTTGGTAGGATCTTTCCAGATTTCTAACATCGAGTTTGCTGAAAATATTGGGAATGAAGTGTCTGGTATAAAAATTATTTCACTATGTCTGCAAACATACTGGCACAAGCAGGTGAAGTCTCAGAATAGTGTTGAAATTTTGCCAAATTCTACTGATATCGGTGAAAATAGTAAAAGCTACATCCCAGTGGCAGCTTTCTTCTCCGCCCTTACTCTTCTCATTTTATTGTAACTTCTGTGAACTCTTAAATTTTTATATGAACAGCAGGCTTAGAATTTTAATACTTCATAAATAATTACCTAGGGAAAATAAGGAAATATTCTCACTATAATAGGAGCTGAGTTTTTAAAGAGTTATCACCGTGATGCTTTTAACTTTTCCAACATATGGCATAGTTTTTCTTTAATGACAAAATTATCCATGGTGCACCTTCCTATGAATCAGAAATAGTAGTTCATTTCTTGGGTCTAGCAATGGTACTGTTGCTGATGAAGATGAGCATCCATGAGTGTATTGTATCGAAGATTCATAGTCCCTGCTACCATCAGTATTCATGAAATAGAAATCATGTTTCAGCTGTCCTGCACTTCCTACTCTTTTTTCCAGGACTCATGATTTCAGATGCTTTTACAAGTAGCATAATCAAAAGTCCCTAGCTTTAAGTCATTCTTTAATGACACATAAGTAGTGTCATGCAATTTCTGTAAGTGACAAAACTTAATGCTACAAACGTATCAAGTCTGAAAAAAAAAGTTATCTGAAATGTCAATTTACACACACAAGTGTTTGACCTCATTTATATTCTTCTCCCATCTAACACAGATAAAGCACATCTGGCAGTTAGTATTTTCTGCATGAAAGTCTTGCTGAGCCTCATCACAACCAAGTGTGTCCAATTTTCTCTCCCTGCAAGAAGCATGTCTAACTGTGCATCAAAACGTATCTTTTTTCAGCTCATGAATGTTTATCCTCTCAACTACTGCTGTGTTTCAAATGCAAACGCTTTGAACAGCAATGGTGGACAAGTGTTTGAAAGTTATTGCCAACACTGGACAGAAGAATCTATTCCTGTTCAAACTATAACTGTTTAGTTTTTTCCTCATATGCAACCACAGAAACCACCTCAAACAGGCAAATACCTTTAGTAACACACATAGTCCCATTTCCATGGAACATGGGAGTAACACCATCCTTGTCCCATTCCAGCCAGCCTGCAAGCACTTTCCAACCCATCTGGAAGCTAAAACAGGAATTCTCTGAGACAGAACAAGCATTCTGGTTTGTTGAGAAAAGCCTTTCAACACCTACTCCAGCAGGAACTACAACTTCAAGAGCAAACACAACCTTCTTCCATATCAAATCCACCCCATGCTTATACAGCTCCCTGGACAGCAGCAGTGATACCAGCTTACCTTTATTTAAGATGTTAGGAGTGTTTCTATTGTTCACTGGCATCTCATTAAGCCTCGATCTCTTACTGCTGCTTTCCTCCTTTTCCTTCGTCTGTTATTTCCTGGATTACTACTGCCATCATATATGTAAGTGCGTATTTTACGGAAAAATACAAACAAAGAAATCATAGGAAACAAAATTGCGTTTGTATAGCTTTTCATAACTTCAGTATGACTACCATTTTTTATGACTTTACTTAACAGTTGTATTTGACCTGTTCATTCCTGTATTTCTAAAAGCAAAAAAGTATTTTTTCTTTCCTTTTTTTTCTTTTTTTTTTTAATCAAGTAAAAGATCCAGAATTGAAACAAAATACATTTGTTATTTTAAAAGGTCTGGCCAGATATATAACTGAATTGAAAATCAATTATATGTCCAAGACTTCATACACAACACCATTACCTCTGATGTTGTCAGAGCACAGGACAACAGAGGGATACTCCTTTTTGTCACAAAGCAGACTGCTGAAAAGTGAAAATTGTTAACGTTCTGACAAACATTCAGTACAAAAACCCAATTACATGGTTTCAGATTCCACTTCAAACTTAGAATTCCCTCCAGCTTTTTCTATAGGCTAAAACCAGACATTCTCCATTTTTTCTTGGACTGTTGTGTGGTTTTACCATCTGCAATTATCTTTGCTTCCTGAGCATTAGTGATACTTCACCTAAACATCCCATAGATCTTTCCTTATTATATACCTTCTTGTTGTAAAGTTGATCCAGTTGACACTTTAAAGAGGATTGCATTACACAGGTTGAGTCAGTCAATGTGTTTTGGAACATAATGAGAAATTTATGCCAAACAAAAAAGTTTGAAGTGTACTCCACAAAATTATATGTTTATAAAAAAAAAAAATGCATTTCACTTCATGTTTGAAAGTGCTGGGTGCTCTGCAATAAGGTTTTTCCTAAGCTTTTCTTCTTTAAAAAAATAATAATAAAAAAAATCTAAGTTTCCTTACTATTTCAAAATCACTAACTATTATTATGACATTCCAAAAGTTTTCACACTACACGAATTTTACACATAGTTACTGCGGTTTAACCCTGTTGGCAATTCAGCCCCACCAGCCACTCAGTCACTTCCTTGCAGCAGGATGAGGGAGAGAATTTGAAGAATAAAAGTTAGAAAACTTGCGAGTTAAGAAAAAGAAAGTTTAATAGGGAAAGCAAAAGCTGCATGCACAAGCAAAACAAGAATTCCATTAGCTGCTTCTCATTAGCAGGCAGATGTTTAGCCACTTCCAAGAAATCAGGGCCCCATCACATATCCTTTGGAAATAAATGTATTATTATGGTATACAATGTGATTGAATCCAAAGTGAAGCCTCAGAAAAAGACAAAGGGAAAAAAATCATAGAATTGTACCTGCTTCTTCAATTAAATGTAGGAAAGAAAATAAGAGATTCAAGTTTTACTTTCTACAACCTCACTTAGAGTATCCAACACTAGTCATTTTGTTTGCACTAAGAAGCAGAAGGGGATGTTTTTAAAGTCAAAGTTGCTTGGATATATAGCCCTACTTAAATCAATATGAATTAAGCATCTAAAAACATTATTTGTAATCTGGGCCTATGGTGCTTGTACATCAAAAAAATCAGGAGAGATTTAGTATGGTTTGTTTCCCTGAAGGTCAAGCAAGAATTGTGGTCACCCAGCATTAGAAATGACTCAAGATGAACGGATAAATTTCACAGATTTGAGCTTCTGTTGTGGACTGAGGCATTTGTGCATAAGGACAACCCTTCTGTACTGATCCTCACCTATTTAAATAGCAGCAAGCTTCCTGTGGGATTTACCATCTTATTGCATTGCCATCTGTGCTGGTGTCATATTGTGGAAAAGTCTGAAAGCATAGACAGGAATTACAATGACACTAATTTTTACAGGAAAAAGCACCCGGCTAATAGCATTTGGCCATGCTTTTGTTCTTCCACACCTTTCATTGCTTGAAAAATCAAGGAATAAACATCACACTAACATTAAGTGACTTCTCAGAACTGCTATTGACAGTTCTCACCAAGATAGGAAAGGCAAGATCTGTCAACTAAAAAAACCCCCAAAAATGAAAAAAAACAAAACCTCCCAACTTTTCTTAACTGTGGGTTTGTTTATTTTCAGTTCTTTCATTAACTACTGATTGACTAATCAATTTGGGATTAGGGTGGAGGGAATAACACGATACAGTGATTTTGATACGTTAGTAGAAAGTATAATTTCAGAATTACTTTGCCCACTACACATAGTTTAAATATTTCTTTGCTTAGTCTGTGCTGTTTATCATACAAGGCATCAGTAGCTCATCATTAATCAATCACTCCAAATTCCAGGAACATTACAGTAAAAGGAATGATAAGGCACTTATTTTGTCATTGTATGTTTGCATAAAATTAATTTTAATTTTGATGGCATTTTCAAAGACACACAGTATTTCACTGTGATTCCAATGAGGAAATGGCATGCTTTGTGGTATTTCCAATTTGATACATATGTGAAAAAGGTAGGAAAAAAGAAAGATAAGGAAGACTGAGAAGAACAGAGTAGAATTCTCATAGCAGAAATTAAAACTGCAAGAAGTTAAGAGAGTCAGAACTTGAAAAAAGATTCCTGGGGAGGAAGCAGGGGAGAAAAGGCAGGAAAAGGACATAAAACAGTCTATAAAGGAAAACAGGTCTTGAAATAAATGCATAAATAAATAAGTAGAAAGTTATAAATAAGTCCTAGAGAGGTTAAGAGCGGAAAGAAAAAAATAGTGAAAACAAAACCAGAGAAAACCATGGTCTGGGTAGCATAACAGTCTCACCAGACAGCTCATAACAGCAGGAATGCGCAATGATTTTACGTACTGTAAACAGTGCATCTACCCTTTAATATTATTTTTAAATCCATTCCATCCTCAGAGTGTACCTTGCTATCTAATAATCTGATGAAGCAGGCTGACAGTCTGGTAAAATATAGGTGTTCTAGGTTTCTTAACTACTTCAAATGACATTAAAATTATAGAGTCAGGGCTGTGCTGAAGGCAGAGATGAAGTTTTCTGTGCTTCTGCATAGCCATCTGCCATACCCTGGTTTGTAGAACCATTCCAGGTGGTGCACAACCTGGTTAATCCAGGCTCTGTCCAGTTGGATACACAAATGAGATGTTTATGCTAGGAGGGATTTTCAAGTTTCTTTGCAGATAACCATTCAGCTGGCACATTCTGCCTCACTGCTGTTGGAGCAAAGACCAAGGCTGCAACAGTAAAGCCTGTCTTCCCAGCCAGTGCTGCTGCTCAGGGTTGTATTCAATGGTGCTCTAATGTGGATTCAGCCACAGCCTGAAAGATAAACCTACATTTATAATGAAGAAGGACAAAAATGACTGTACTCATCTTCCTTCGAGAGCTAGAAAAGCTGTAGCAAGATTATTCTACTGGTTTGAAAGTATTTCAAGTGCACAAAAAAATGAAGTGCTCAAAACAAAAAAGCCCCCAAGACAATCTATGCTGGACATTCAAAATATCAGATTACTGATTGAACGTTAAATAGGATAGAGGATGGAGAAAGGAAAATCTTCCATAGAAAAGTAGTTGAAACATGGAATGTAACTCTTAATCCTATAACTCTTTGTTCAGCCAGTATGATCAATATTGTCTTCAGTGAAATATGTAGCCTACTAACATGGTGTGATTCATGGTAGCTATATAAGAGTTTGCTATGCCAGGAAGTTTAGTACTATGAATATATAATGAGGATAAATTATGGAGTCATTATAGTGACAAAAAAGTTGAGCTATTGCTAAGATATTGCTACAATAACAGATACAGAATGCCAAGCAACATTTAAAAATCAACAAAACACATGAAAAAAAAAAAAGCGGGGGGACGAGTGGGGAAGAGGGGAAGAGAAACCCTAAGAAATCAGGAGGCAGAGAGAGGGAAAATAAAAGAAATCAACTTTTCTCCAAGCAACGAGTCTTATCTTAGATGTTGCTAAATAATATTTAGAACAGTATTTTTTGTTTGATTGCGTACTATGATAGTGTGTGAAAGTAAAATTAAGTTGGAGTTTTAGGACTTAGAAACACAAAATGAGAGTGAATAAAATGGTCTTGAATAACAGGAGGCCTATAAAAATTATTATAATAGTAATGTTAATAAATTCAATAACAGATGAATTGTGCTGCAAAAAGGCACCAAAATGATTACACAGCTTTGGATCGGATACTTTGATTAACTTTGAGAGGCAGAACTATTTATTCATGATGTCAATTATTTTTGCAGAAATAAGCAGCTGGGTTGGAACCTGATTCTAGCTCCTTTGGCCCCTCTAAAACAACAGAAACTTTTTGGGAAGCTAGCAACTGCTGGATCACCTCTTGGATCATGGAACACTGATAATATCCTTATAGACAGTATGGAACTGAGCTGATTTTGATTTTAGAATGTCAGAGTTTGCTACCAAGTTAATATATTGAATACAAAATTTACAGCTATAGTTATTGTTTTCTTTCAAGTGATTTATATGACTTCTGGAGGCTAAATCTGGTGCCAGTAGACTAATCTCCTTTCTGATATCTAAAGGCCATATTGATTAGGAAGACTAACTGTAAATCCGCCCAAATAAAATCTTCAGAAAATGCGACGCATACTATAAATTGAGACCTTTTAAGGTCACATCTTCAAATGAAAGTTTGCCAAGGACATCAGATTTTATTGTCACTTTGTACTCCAAAATTATTTCCAATTCTTTCTCATCTTTCATCTTTTATTTTTGGAGACTTCAGATGCTAAAAACCTAGAGATACCTGTTAGCATGCAAACGCACCCTAACTTCTAAACACAAGTTTCCAAATAAACAATGGCAAAGTCTGAAACACTAACCTGAGCATGCACTGTTCCCATTTATGATAGCAAAACACAATGAGCAAACTGTGATTTCTAGCACTATTATAGCTTTTCTAAATACCAAAAAAGTCTTTTGCAAAAAAAAGCTATAGCCAAACAATTCAGTCAGATATCAGAAATTGTTTAGTCTGTTTTTTTTTTTTATTAAAATAGTGCCTTTTTAAATTGACATCAAGATAAATGACCTCTTACTTTTCATGAATTCCATTACTTATTTTTCTTGCAATTATTGCCACTACCTTTCCCATGTCACACACAATTTAGATACCTTGGCATTCCTCTGTGTTGTTATTCTGCCATTTTTAGACTCTTCTAGAGTCAAGTTACAGGGCTACAGATCTCATGGGTATGGCAGAGACATGCTGGGACAGCTCAACACCATAGAGCGCTACTGTGGATGTATACCAGTTCTTTGGAAAGGATGGTCTGGGAGACCGAGGAGTGGGAGTCACCCTAAGCATGGAAAAGCAGCCATGAAAGCCATGATCTCTGCCTCAGGACTGATGATGAGGCAGCCATGGCAGCAAAAAAAGACCTGGGGTCCTTGTAGATGGCAAGTTTAACATAAACCAACAATATGACTCTTTGGCAAACACAACAGAATCCTGCACTCAGGGATGCATAAGGCAAAGCGTCAGGGGTGGAGGGAGGCGATCTTTCCCCACTGCTTAGCCCTGGTGAGATGCTTTTGCCATGCTAGGTCCAGTTCTGAGCAACCCAGAGCAACAAAGACATACCAGAGCACATCCTGCAAAGAGCCAGAAGTTGATAAATGCCTGTTGGAGGCAGGTAAAGAAGAGCCAAACTCTTCTTAGTACTTCCTATAGACAGGACAAGAGACAACATGCGCAAACTGGAATTCAGGAGATTCCATTTCAACATTATATTCCTTTGAGGGTGATAAAACTTTATCACAGGTTGCCCACAGAAATTGTGGGGTCTCCCTTCCAGGAGATATTCAAAGGCCAACTGGCCATAGCCTGGAACAAACTACTCTAACTGCTCTTGCTTTGGGTACACGAATTGGACTAGACAGTTTTCCGCCATTTTTTCCTACTTGAACTGTTTTGAAATTCTGTGGTATTTATTTCAGACAGATAACCACTGAACAAAACTTGAATACCTCTATCCTAAACAATCTGAGACCTAAGTATCAAATTCATATATTTCCATGTTGTAGTACATCATCTGTATTCATTTTGAGTGGGCATCAAATGGGAATTTATATCAGTGCTCTTTAAACTGTGCATGCAAGCAGCACAGTCCAAAATATTATGTCAAAGACTTGTTATAAAATCAAAGAACATGGTGTTACTGTGCTTTTCAACACTACAGAACAGTTATTTTTCAGGAAAGGGCATGAAACCTGAATGGCAGCTGCCTTCTTCGCAGTCAGTTTTCATGAAAAGCTAGTTTTAATCTATTATTAGGTAAAAGGATTTTTAAGTTTAAATGAACAAGCTTTTGAGGTCAACTGTTTCTGACTTTTTTCCCTTGGTCCAGTTTCTGGAGTGAGTGAAGCTGTTATAGTCAAAAACAAAATCAAAAGAGTTTGAGTCTTTAGGTTCAGGTACAGTTGTGCCTTTTAGGAATAAATACAGCTAAATCACTGTACTGTATCTTCTGCTACTTCCCCCCTCTTTGCTGCTATGCTTATCTTTCCACCAGACTCACACTATTTGTTTTTAACATCTAGCTATAGCTGCTATAACACAGCAGCTATACTCAGCTATGTAATTTTACCTACAATAGAGATAAATAGTAAAATCAGTTAGGTTTGCAAAGACCTTTAAGATCATTGAGTCCAACTGTAAATATAGCACTGCTAAAACCACCACTAAACCATGCCCCTAAGCACCACATGTACACATCTTTTAAATACCTCCAGGGATAGTCGCTGTATCAGTTTCAAACTGTACAGTTCACCCTTGCACCAATATTCATCATAAAGCCAGATTATTTGAGGCAATTGACCAATCTTTCTAATCTCTAATCTAGATTATAGCATTTGGAAAAAAAAACTATTTCCAATTAAATATTACCCATTATTTCAATTTTTAACATTTCAGGTGCAGTCACATATGAATCTTCACAGAAATAAGAAAATATATTTCAGAATTGTTGAGGTCGGCGAGTATTAGGCTATATCTGGCAATTTACATAAACTGGAAAACAACTTTTGGCAAAGATTTAGTGAATACAAATGCATGGGAACAAGTGTCAGCTGGATGAGCTGGATAGGTATTTTCTCAAAGTAATGGTGATGTGGATCTTAAGCACGACATTTGATGTTATGCCAGTTATGGAAGCTTAACTCTCCAGTACATGATGAGCTGTCCTTCTTTCCAAACACAGGCTGGCTTTCATTGTTTGCTAGCGTTTTCCTTTAAAATGCTTCAGTTTCACAAAGGCTGCAACATGTACCTAACCAACTTTCCTGGTTGATACAGAAAACACGAGTGTGGAGTCATACTAAGTCTGTGGGTTAACACCAGTAGAGAATCCAAAGAAACAGACCTAACTTCTGCAATAAGATGTTAGTTAATTCATAGTACTCTGAGTCAGCATGAGCTGATGTTACTCATTTTGTGCTCACATTTTGTGAATGGTTGGTTAAGTATCGAGTATGTTGCAGATGGAAATTCATAATCAGGCAAAATATTAATCTCTGTCTTACTGCTGGAGGATGATTCTTGATCAAAAGCAATCTAAGGTAAAAAAAAAGAAAAAAAATCAATCCAGGTAGACAGATTATGCATGTTTTTATGCATGCTTTTCTAAAAATCCAGTAGCCACAACTGTAACACATGCTGGAAAAGCACCACTTGTACTCTTTTTTGCTCTTTGATTTATTTTAGATCAAGTCATTTGTGACACAGGATGTAGCTCTTCTCTGCCTCTTAATGCATAGTGGACTATTTTCTATAGAACATAGAAGTACAGTGCATTACTGAGAACTAAAGGAGCACACTGGCATAGTTAAAATATCTGCCGTGCTTACAGATATGAAAGTTTCCTGACATAGTCATGGAACTTCAGGATATTTCCAAAATTTTAAAATAAATAAATAAATAGCAATATATGTTTTATATATATGTCTATAATTAATTCTGAGGGTTTTAATGTGTTTCAATTACTTTTAAAGGGAATACCAATTTATGTTTCAAATTTATCTTTGCAAACTAAATAATTAAGAAAATTTGTGTGTTTGTGAACCCTACCCAAGCATCTTCATTTATTCTAGTCTATGTACAGATGGAAGAGTTAAATAGATTACATATATCACCATGACAAAGATCAGATATAGTAACCTGAAAATAACATTATCTTGCATCAATCAGTCACAAGAGAGATGCTCCCATATGACCAAATTCCCCATGAAACCATCAAGCTCTGTTGAAAAAAGTCAGTTCTTAGAACTGGTAATTCTGAACTAAATTTGCAATAAGGTATAAAACAAACACAATAAAAACCCTAACCACCCACAAATAGAAGAAGGAAGCCCATCAATGGAGATTTCAGAAATACTGACATTTGCATACACACAAAAAAAAGAAATCAGGGCACTGCATAATACCAAGGTGAATTCACTTGCACCCTTCTGTGAATATTTTCCCTAAACAGTGTAAAAGTCTACATTTGAATTTTTTGCATAAAATAAAATGCTTTTTCTCAAATAGGTGAACGTTTCTTATGAAATCGATACAGTGAAATATAATATTTCTAGATTACATCAAAATTTAAACAAGGGGTTCTAGTTTAATTTATTACTAAACTGTAGAGTCAAAACAAGAGTTTTAATATAACTTAGGAATAGGATTTCTTTTCATGTCATAATAGATCAATGTTTATTATAAGAGTTACTAGATTTTGTGGAGGGGATTGTAGCTCATAAAAAACAAATTGTACTGCCTAGAGAATAATGAAAGCTGCATTTTATTTATTTTTTTTTTCACTAGAATAAAACAGTATACTAAGGATCTTCTATGGCAGCTAAAGAGATTTTTGAAGTACAGCCATAAAAGTTAGCTTACTTTCTTGTGCAAAATTTTAATGATTAGTAAAAATATCAAGTCAAGTAAATGAAATCATCTCAATTTTTTTTGCAGTGCTTTCAGAAGTTTACTTTGTCCATAAAATTTTTTCTGCACTTCCTTTAGTATAGCTGAGTCTTAGACTCAAGCCAGCCTAAGAACCCATTCTGGAAAAATGTAAGAAGCTCTTTGACATTCAGTTTCAACTTAGCTGCCAGCAATAACATGACACAGTAAGTCTAAGTCTTGACAGCTAACCATAGAACAGTAACACTTATGAAATATTAAAGATCATCACATACCAAACAATAGCAAGCAAGATTATATTGTCTCTCCAAAGGACGCAACATTTTTGTTATATATATCTTTTCTTAATGCGACCAACAAAACCTTTTACTTTCAAAACTAAAAAAAGTTAGAAATTTCCTTGTTACCCAAAAAATAAGAAAAGGTGTAAGAATTATGAAAATAATATAAACTAACCCATGAATACCTGAGATCATATTAAAATAGGCTGCACCTTCACAAAAATGTGAAAGTTCCAAGAAGTAGAACTATTTGGTGCCATAACCCAAAATTCTTTTCAATATTCAAGGTCTGAGCTTCACATCAGACTACTTCTTCAAATTGTTTTGGAGCAGAGAAACCATAACCTTTCAAAAAGCACAGTTTTTCACTTAAGCATTTATAAAGTAATGGGTTATTTAAAAAAAAAAAAAAAAGGAAAATTATACTAAACAAGAACTCATGTTTTCACATAATGGATGAAAAACAGCAGATGAAGTTCAGTTATTGGAATTCCATGTACAGTTACTTGAAACAATTTCTCTTGTAGGCAGCCGAAAAGTAGTGACTGAGCATCCACAGTAAATCCATCAAAATGCATTCACCACCAATAAGCTAGCTAACTGACAGCATTGCAGGAAAATACAGTTTGAAGAAAACTGTCCAGAAGGCAATTTACAAAGCAATTCCCCTCAGCAAGGACCACTGTGAAAGCTATCCAGGGTGATTCAGAGCTTGAGCACTGGATGTTTCAAGGGGTCAGCTAGTATACTTAAGCTTCTGTTTATACTATTACATAACCCAGTGACTGCAATAATTCTGTTATTAATTTATACCATGACTACATAATTGTTGCATATATATGAAGTTGAACATACTGCATCTTCAGTATGTGACGCAGACTTATTTCATAGAAATAAGTACTTTATGCAGCTATTCTGACTCCTTTTTCAAAGGGCTATTTGTATGCTTGGTGATGAGGGCAATTCTGACAAAATATTGATTCCCACAGCAGCGTGCATTAAAAAAAAAATTCTAATGAATGCAAAAGAAACAGCAGAATAGAAAAGATTATGAAGTTTCAAGAGTCAGTCTCAAATTAATTTGTCTCCTATGTTACATTAACTGTGACAGCTTATTGCACTGAGAATAATTATTCATTTCAGATTTTATAAACCAAGAAATTTGTTCTGTTCAACTGTTAGCAGCTAGGTTGTACTTGATGCTTTAATATTGCAAAACCATTAGAAAATTGCACACTCAAAGGCCAAATAATCCTCTCAAGAAGATGTTCCATATACAAACTGAAGTTTTCCATAAATATAAAAATGCTAGGATATTTGACAGGGAGCACTGCTTACCTCACCAATAGAGCATTTAATAATTTCCTTCATTTTTAATATTATCTGTTTGATAACAATTCACATTATGACCTAAAATACACAATTACATGACCATCTAGTTTGTTACTGCTGGCTAAGGAATACACTCAAATTCTTATCCACTGATGTTTGAGAGTGAAAAGCACCACCACTATCTTCAGTTCTAAAGGTATGCTGGGGACAAACATTTTTCTTATTTCTGCAATAGGTAAAATGAGTCTTCCTTCTTTCCCAGCTCCTGCAGCTAGCAAGGTTTAGCCTAATTAGAGCTCTAATAAGAGGCTGCTAGACAGGAAATATCCTGCACTATCACACTTACCTGTTCTTTCCCTCCCCACCCCATTTCTTTGCATCCTATACTCAGCACTAACAATCCTTAGCCTAACTTCTTCAGGTCCCCTTTTCTTCACGGTGCTCAAACATCCACTGCTCTTTCCAGTTTCACATCTGGGAGAGACTGAACTGAAATCAGACTTGACCATCAATTGTCTCAAAGACTGGTGCTAGAAGCTGACATCCACTGTCTCAGATACAGGTGTGAGATACACCTATATCTCAGGTGTATCTCAGATACACCGTCTGAGAGATGTGTGGGAGGAGCTGAAACTCCACTGTCCATTATCTCAAGGATTGGTGTGAGGAACTGCTGTCCATTATCTCAAGGATTGCTGACAGACATGCAGTTGAAGAGCTGGCTGCAAGACTGAATGCAGGTAATCCACCAGGAATGTGCAGTACATGACATTAAGAACAGAGGCACTTCTCCCTAACATATTATAAAAGAAGAAAAAGGCAATTGCTGTTGGAGACACCCACCACCAAAGATGATGACTAGGGACTCTTGCGACACCACTGGATCCACAGTGGCTATCTCTCCGCGCACTCCGAATTCTTGCTTATTTTCTATCCCTTTTTTATTTATTTGTCCTATCACTACCTTTTTTATAATAATGCTTTTATAATAAACAAACTGACTAAGTCTGGTACTTGATCTCACTTGCATCTTAATTTCACTCTGGGGTTCACAAACAAAATATGCTCAACGCTGGATTTTATCCAATTGTACCTTTACAACATCTGACCTCATCACAGAGCCCCGGTAAAAACTTTTCCAAAGTTTATGAATGGCCTTGCAGGCGCTTGTAGCTCATCACACTACTCTAGCCCTGTGATCCACTGCTCTGAGATATGCTACTGATTATCAATATAATGCTGTCCATCATGATAATACAAGCATGCCTGCCAGGCCACTCACCTGAACACTCTGCCAAGCAGGAACACCCATCTATCCCATGCTGTGCAAAACCACTGTGATATTGGCCAAGGAATTTCATGATATATGTGGTTCAAAAGCACTGCTGAAGAATTTGAATGTCATTAGCAGTTTCAAGAAAAATAATCAGTGATTTAAAGAGCAGTAAACATTCTTAATAGCTCTGTGCTGTCTCCACCACAATCAATGTCAGTGCTTCCAGAACAGAGATCTATTAAAATCACTGAAAAATACCATTCTGTCTGAGCCAACCCTGCTTCTCTTTGTGAACAGCTGGGTTAGTGGGGGTTGTTTCTGTAGTGTGGGTTGTTTTTGTAGTGTGGGTTTTTGGGGTTTTTGATTGTTTGTTTGTTTGTGTTTTTTGCGGGGTGGGGGTGGTGTTAATTTTTTTGTGGGTTTGTTTATTTGGATTACGGTTTGGTTTATTTCTTTTCCTTTTCTCTTTTTTCATGCTAAGATATTTACTTGAAGAAATAAGGGTAACTGTTTTGAGAATAATTTATTTTAGCAAAAATCTCCTACAAAATCATAATGAAAATTATGCAGATTTTTTTCAAGATTCTAATACTGGCAATAGTAGAAACCAGACTAAATCTTGCGTATGTAAGATGTCACACTAACATCTTTTATGATATGACATTATCTTCTTCTGATCCATCCTTTATTATGATGAAAGGTTATGATGAAACACTATAAGCCTGTTTTCCTCCTTTGAAACAAAAAAAAAACCAACCAAAACCACACTAAATTAAAAAAAAACCAAACAAAAAAAAACCAAACAGAAAATCACCAAACACACACACACAAATCCAAACAACCACCCCACCAAACAGAATCAACTTGTTTTTCTCCCACACATTTTAACTTAAAAGTCTGAGACAACAAAAGCTGCCATAAATTAGACTGAAAGTACAGTTATTTCAGTATTTTTCCTCTGACAGCCTCCAAAAAGTGGATGCTTAGAGAGAAGAATGGGATAATGGTACTTTGAGTACTTTCATCCATTTTTAAAAACAAACTTGATTTGTGTGTAGCATGATCAGTGAAACCATTTTCCTAGCAATTATCCAGCCTCCTGTTGAAGCTCATGCAAACTTCCCATCTACAATAAACTTTGAATTTCACTATTGTGATCTGCTGCACAAAAAATGACTTCATTACTTCTTCTGAACCTCTCTTTTATTACAGTAATTGATCCCTCAAAATCTATTTTGTTCAGAAAATATGATGAATAATTTTTCTCTATCCTTCCTCTCCAGACTAATTTTATGTTTCTTTTCACCTTTGGTTTATTTTCCCCTGCTTTAATTATGAAAGTCGTTATTTCCACAGGGATTGTTCTAAGGCCTTTTATTCATTCTTGTGCTTCTCTCATCTTTTTCCATTCCACTACATCCATTTTGAGATGAGGGATGGAAGCTCTATAGAAGTAAAAGTGACAACACTCTTCTTTTTCTTTCCCCTGCCACTGTATGAACTCCTGTTTTCAGTTTTGTTCTCCAGTAAATACTAAGCTTTGTAAATGAAACTATATCACCATCCTCAGAGCTTTATCTGGAGTGGTAATGGCTTGCTGAAGACCCAGGGACAGACACATTTTCTAATTTGTTGTTTGCTTTTAAGTCAGTGCAGGTGTAATGCATAGCCCCTGCCTTTCCTAAGCTTTTTCAGCTCTTCCTGCTCTTTTTCTCTCACCTTTACTATTTGTGTATTTTCTTGCCTTTTCTTAGAGTGTGCTGAAACACTACCAGCCAATTACTAATTGGTAAATAAAAATAATGCAATTAAACTTTTTACTCTGTTTCTGTGAAAATATTTGACATACAAATCTAAGTTTTTACCTTTATTATCCTCTAACATAAGCATCTCCTGATTTTCAATAGACTTGGAAAAAGTGTTAGAGGAACTGCCTGGGTTTGTGCAAGTGGCATAGTAACAAACTGAACACACATCACCCAGTTATGAAACTAAATGAAGAGCTTATGATGGCAGCCAGAAGCAGGAGTAAAAACATGAAATCCCATGGCTAAGGAGAACTATTCCTGTTTTCGTGCACAAAAATAAGTCATTCATTTGACAACTGTATATGCTCCCATGGGCTGCAAAATACTACAAGTGCCTCCATGACTTTGTGGGAGAAATCTGAAAGTACATTGGCAAATCTGCTGTACAAGGAATACAATATAAGTGAGATTATGCAGCATTCAATGTGCTGAAGGGAACTTCGTATGTGAGCAAGTCTGAATGAGTAGTCAAACCCCCACTATCTCATTAACAGAACTGAGCCAGCAAGGCCAGCAGAGTAGCACAAAGTCTGCTTCTTAGATGTCTTGTTGCAAGGAGATATCTGTCTTTGGATAATGTTTTCATAGGCATTTTATGCTGAAAATATCATCTGTCAGTGTTCAGCCAGCAACTAGATGACCTCAAGCCTTCCAAACTTCTGGCATAAATACATGTTTTCATGCAAATACAAGCTATAACTGTCAGTAATATGCCCTTGTGTAAGAAAAAAAGTGAAAGAGTTCAGAACTGTTTTCTATGCCTGTCTATGAGTCAGAAAAATGGGAAACTGTGGCTAAAGCCATTACAGCATCAAAAAGTACATGAAAACCATTACTCTCTACTTGTGGAACAAAACCTGAAAAGTGATATGTGGTCTGTACTGGGTTTGGCTGGGATAGAGTTAATTTTCTTCATAGTAGCTTATATGGTGGTGTGTTTGTGACCAAACAATTTGACATACAAATTGTTTGTGATTTGTGACCAAACAATGATGATGATTTAGCTAATAGTGGTGAGTGCTTTTACAGCATCAAGGTTTTTTCCGTTTCTCACCCCACTCCACTAGCAAGGAGGCTGGGAGTCCACAAAAAGCTGGGAGGGGACAGAACCAGGACAGCTGACCCTCACTTACCAAAGGGATATTCCATACCATATGATATTTGTGCTCAGCAACAAAAGCTGGGGGAACGAGAAGGAAAGGGGGGATGCTCAGAGTTAAGGTATTTGTCTTCTCAAGTAACCGTTAAACATGATGGAGCCCTGCTTCCCTGGAGATGGCCAAACACCTGCCTGCTGATGGAAAGTGGTGAATGAATTCCTTGTTTTGCTTTGCTTGGGTGCACAGCTTTTGGTTTACCTACTAAGCTGTCCACCTCAATGCACAAGTTTTTTCTTTTACCCTACAGATTCTCTCTCCCATTCCTCTGTGGGGGAAGTGAGCGAGTGGCTGAGTGGCTGAGGTGCTGTCTGGGGTTAAACCAAGACAGAAATCTCAATTAGAGATTTCAATTTTTCATTTATTTACATTATCTAAAGTCATAAAAATATATAAATTAGCCAAACCCTCAATTTTTAAAGAATCCACATAAAATTATAAGTACTTTATAAAACGCATAATAAAATATAGAGTATGAAACAAATTAAAATTAAGATCAGTAAAAGCTAGAAAAGTTCAAGCTCAAATTAAAATCAAACTAAGCAGTTATTTTCACATCTGGTTTCAGGAAGACAGAACATTTTCCAAAATTCTTGAATCTTTCAATTTAATGTGCTTCATTTTTTCACCAGACCTTCCAGATTCCTATGGTTTTGTTTTGACTTAAAAAAATAATAATAAATATACCCACTCCACGTGGTTTTGGAATAATTTATCATACCCGTCACACTAAGTAGTTCTGGGAAAGCATTAAATTTTTTTCTACAAGCTAGATCTCCCCATGGACTCATAGAAACAACGCGTCTACAGAAAGCATTTCTGTCAGCAAGATAGTCTTCAATATCTATTGAAGGATGTTAGCCCTCTTTTCTATAACTATTCTTGTCCTGCTAAAATCTATTATTAAATACACATTTTAGTTGAAATAGATCAGGACAAATGCACTGTCAGGGACCTCTCAGAACCTAGATTTATTTTCAGAGAGTATGATTTCAAGTCTTATTTTGTATGTTTGAAACAGTTTCTTTTCCATATTACAAAATGAATATATACTGGATATGATTTGAAATAAACCAATAGATAAAAATTACTTTTTTTTCAAATATTTTACATAAAGTGGGTGCAGTATTAAAGCTTCACACTATTAAATGTCACAAACCATTGTGAAGATAGGACATAATTTCAAAGTTCCCCTAGCGACTCAAACCTTTCTGCATTTTTGAGAATCATCATGCCGCAAATATTAACAAGAAATATCAACCCTCAAAAATGTCAGCTCTGAACAAGACTCCAGTCTACTGGTGTAGTACAGAGATGGTCTATACCACTAGCAGTGGCAAATTAAGGCTGACATTGTTAGTTAGCTTAGGAAAGCACAGCAAACTCCAATTGCTACTATGATTTCCTTTTAACAATTCTTGCTGAAAAGCCATTCAGGGCAAGAATGAGATTGAAGAAGAGGGAATGGTATACAGACTAAGATCAAACTTATGTTCCCATGTCTCTGTTAATTCCTCTTGTCTTTTAATCATCACTTCTGCCTTGAGAAAAGTACATACTGTTCCTTCCCACTGAGGTCAATAATAGCTTTATATACAGAGCACTTAGCCCCTGGAGTTCATTACTTAATTAAGGTACAAAATAAAGTGCAGCAATGATGTTCAGTAATCTAAGGGATAAGAGTAGGTCAGCATTTAAACTAACACAACAGTAACAATAGATTTTGCATTCATGTCAGTACTATATATTTAATCCTCAGGGAAGAACTGTCAAGGGCTACTTGTCCAATTGCAAAAGCTGGCCTCCTTGAGCTGTTTTGAGTAACTGTCACAGAAGAGCAAAAGCTGCTTCTTCAGAGCCTCAAGGTCCCAGACTGTCTAGTCTATTGTGATGATAAAAACTCTGAGGAAGTAACTTATGTGAAAAATTTTTAAAGTTATGCCTACACAATTTTGCATAAATATAATTGCGTTTTTATCTTTGTGTCAGCCAAACCCATTGCTGAACCATATATTTCAAACTTAAGCTACCCGAAAGAAAAAAAAAATAATAAAAAAAAAAGAAAATCAAAGGTATGACCAACAAAACCCAATCAAGTTACAAGAAAAATTAATGATATGTATATAATTTAAGTTATTAAACAATATTTAATTTAACTATAGTTCTCCAATTTTAAAATAGTCCTTTCATATCAAGTCATCTCTGAAACATTTATCTTCAGTAAAGGAAAAATTGCTCAGAAAGATTCCATTAGGTGGCAAGATTCAGGTCATAGACTTATTTCAAGGCCAGCATTTTAGATCACAGGGTAATATATTTCATAATAAAAAGGGACTCTACACAGAGGCCCAGGAAACTGGACTCTTTCTAGAAATGCAATAAGATTTTAGACAATGAAACCCATAAGCAAGATCTGAAGCTGTTGCGTCACCTCTGAATGGTTTGTTTTACAACCAGCATCAGAACTACCTTTTAATTAATGAAGCCAGTGGCTCCTCCTCTTAACCTACCCATGTTTCTGGTCTTTAGACAGCAATCAGGCAGAGATGGAAAGACAACTGAAAAAATTAAGACTAAATGCTCAACAGAGCATTCATTAGAGGCCAGAATCAAAATCTGAGGGCTTCTGAAAGCTAAAAAATAAGAAAAAAAAAACCACAAGTACTCCAACCAGAGCATATTACTACATTGTGAATCAATCCCTTTATGCTTCTCAAAGACCATTCGAGTACTCTTTCTCTCAATTAAGCTGTTGGCATGTACTAATCATATTCAGGTAGTGATTCACTCAAACAACCCATATTGGTTTTTAAGGGACCAATTGACTTAAGGCCTGACTCGTACCTGAGGTGTGACTTAGTTGTTCTTAAAAAAAATAAACTTCATTCCCTCCATTTCTCATTTATAAGAGAATATGCATTTTTATCAAAGTCTTTTATGCTCACTACAATGTCTCTTTGTTCAGGGCAATATAGCATCACTGAAATTTTTAACAACTTATAAATTCAGGTAAGAATTCAGATATACAGAAAAATGAGGGAAGACAACGCCACTTTTATCACTATGGTCATATCTAGAAAATACAGAGAGAGATTCAGCTTTTCACATAATATTTATAATATTTATAGCATTTTTCCCTTGAAAACATTAACTGTTATTACTTAAAACATTTTTGCTACTGCTTGAAACATTGTTCTGCAAAACAAATATATTTTTCTGTCCCAAAACATTTTATCAACGCCATACAACTTCTGTTTATCTTAAAGGACCATATTTAATTTAGAATTTGGGTATTTTAAAAGAAAGTTATTTTTCTTTGTCATGAGAACTCATATTTAACAAGGATATGTAAATTTGGAAAAGGTTTTTGAAATTAACATTGCAGTTATTTCCAAAACAAAAACACTTAAACCAGTATTGTTTACAAAAAAAAAGTTCATTTGAAGAACAGATTTAGCTACTGGCTACCAATTTATCTCCTGAAGCAAGACTTTTTCCTCTTCTAACCTGAGTATTTTCTGTTCATCTGATTTATTATTCCAGATCCTGATTGCAAGCCTGTCAAAGTAGTAATGCATATATTAGCCTAGCTGAGATTATTTCATCTGATAATGGCCCCACTGCATCCACCACTTTTAATTTCTCTTTTTGCTGGTGATTCTGATTCCAGTGGTATCTACTGGCATATTGCCTGTAAATATCTTCAGGCCTGGAACTATCCAGCAGCATGCTGTAATATCTAAGCCTAGGGATGCATGTGACTGTAGAATACTTGAAGTTAGAAGGAACCCATAAGCATCATGAAGTCCAACTCACTGCAGGACTACCTAAAACTAAACCATATGATTAAACAAATTGTCCAGATACTACCTGAACACTCGACAGACTTCGTGCTGTGACCACTTCCCTCAGAAGCCTGTTCCAGTGTCTGACCACCCACTCAGTAAAGACCTTTTTCCTAGTGTTCAACATGAACTTCCCTTGATCAGCTTGCTTTTATTAAAAAAAAAAAAAAAAAAAAAAAGCAGTTTGATTACTACAAATAAGATCCAGACAGATCTCCACATACACATGCAATTTGACAAGTAATGAGTCACACTATACGTAATGCACAAACACACACACATGCTCAGTCACAAATACAAATGTTGTTTCTTATAAAGCGTTGGTGAAGGATAATAACTAAATTGCAAACAGACATTTCCCTCCTACGGCTGCCTTAGAAAATATGCTCTTGTAAGCATGGAATCCTGCTTCACCTAAACCAAGTAGTACAAGCTAATATACTCACTATACAGAAGAACAATACTTCTTGATTCACATTCCCTCTTGTATTTCAAAGGGTCAATTGCCTGACATTGCTAAGTGTGATTGAAGAAATATCTTACTCAGACATCAGGCTGACTGTCTAAAATGATGAAATCCTGGCAAAATACTTGGTTTCATTGCCCAAAACTATAGCTAGATGCTGTGCTCTCATCTCAATAGGCTACTCATTTACACAGTGAAATGCCCAGAAGCTGACTAATCACATTACAAATTCTGGCCCATCAGGATGTATTTATAAACGCACATTTCTTTCAAAATAACAGTGCTATGTCATGCAGTAGCCACCACAATCACCTACAGTGCACAATTACAACTAAAACCAGATTTGTTGGATGCTGCGAGCAGCCACAGCTGGAACTCCTCACAGTCAGAACTTGCCTTACTTCCCACTCCTTGTTCAATGACAGCTATATAAAAACATATAAAGGTAGAAGGAATACCAAACATATTACTTTTAGCACCATGCTGCCTGCATTGATGATTACCATACGTATCTGTGAAAAAACAATAATATTCTGAGCAAAATCTTCAATGCTTAAATAAAAAAACAAAATAACCAAACATATAACCATCAGTGTTCTGGTTTCTGCAGAGAGCTATTGGGATCTTTCCATGGACACAGTCATTGACCAAGGTATGAGTAACACCCATTTCAATATATTGGCAATGACTGACACAAGTTGGGGAGGGCTGTGCCAGCCTGAGGAGTAACTGACCTGCCAAGGTGTATGACTTTACAATATAACCAGGAAAATCTTGAAAGTATACCAGATGTAAATAACACAGGTCATATAAACACATGAACAAGCAATATAACTAGGAAGTAAATAAGCTCTGGATAAAAATTCATAAAGAAATGAGCTACAAAGCAAATAAAGGAAACTGTCAAATACTAGTGGACTACACAGAATCATTAATTGCTGTTTTCAAATCTACGTGGAGTCTCTGCTTAATCAATAAATCACTGAGCAAGTGGGATGCCTGGAAAGATAAAAGTGGCATATTCTGGGACCAAGAATAGCTCAGTAGCCAAGAAAAGTAAAAAATGAGAGATTAAAAAAAGACAAATCAGCAAATTTGCTTGTTAATAACTATAAATCTTTTATTGTGGGGAGACTTGGAATTTACTACTTACAAAGGCAATGTAGCAAAAGACAGAAAAGGTATCAAATTTTTGAACCCCATACATGC
Source organism: Psittacus erithacus (assembly GCA_009867235.2). Classification (NCBI taxonomy): domain Eukaryota; kingdom Metazoa; phylum Chordata; class Aves; order Psittaciformes; family Psittacidae; genus Psittacus; species Psittacus erithacus. The sequence continues at coordinate 65,494 of WYDI02004782.1, forward strand.
ACATGTAGATTCACATCATTCATGTAATCAAAATTAAGCAAACTGGAGTTTTAGAGTAAGACATGAAGCTTCTGATAGCCTGAATGTAGACTCTGTAGAATATTTCACTCTTATTTTACTGGTTCCTTTCATCAGGTGATGTAGAAGTATAAGATATGAAAGATTGCAGTTAAAATGTACCCCTCCTTCAGAACACTTCCAGAACCATTCAGGAAATAAACTGAAACAATCTGATAAGATTTAGAACTTTAAAATCATTTTTCATTCAGGAAGAAAAAAAAAAATTACAAAAAAACCCCCTTTTGATGCAGTTTTCTTTCGGATACTTTTCCAAGTCTCTATAAACTATTCTTCGTTAAATGAAAAAACCAAACCAAAACAAAAAACCCAAAACAAAACCCAAGTTATGATTTAGTATCAGGTTTTTTTAGCACCTTTAGTTTAAGCTACTGACAATATGCACTAGATAAAGCAGAACCAGCTACAAAAATCTTGCAATCAATATTAAGTAACATACGTAGACACAAAATTCATTATTTTTTTTGAGAAATATGAAAAAAGCAATATGTTATCAACATAATATTTTAAAATAAGTTATAGTGATTTAAGCAAGGATCCTTACAAACAAAACTAATCTTGAAACATGATGATTTGACAATGTTAATGGTTTATGGTGCTCTCTACCCCACCCCATTTTAGAGATGAAGAAAATGTCTACATGACTTTTTTTATTATACATCTTTCTTTTGTTTCAATTGTCTTTTTACTCCAAATTTCTTTTGATAGCTCAAGCCTTATGTTAAATTGTTACACAACTGCTAAATACAGCAAAACTATCTTCTAGCAAAATTAGGAGAGCCCTTGGTTTAGAACTCAAGTTTTGACACCAGAAAAGCAGAGAAAACTCCTATGAAACTTCATTCAGCTAGTACCATAATATCCTGTGTGCTAAATCAAGTTCTGTGCAACAGATTTCCAGTTTTTGTTTTCATTTTTATATATAGGTACTTCTATGCCTTTCCCCATGCCTAAATGGATACAAGCAGCTTCTGGATGGGAATTATTCAGTTGCATTGGTATGGTACTAAGGTACCGAGTTTTCTTTCCTGATGGGCAGTGTACATCACATTGACTAATGCTGTTATGTGACTCTGAGCTGACTGGTGTGTAATTGGCTTGGAGCATATGCAAAGCACATTAACACCTGTTTTCAACCTACTGAATAATGTATTATTGGTTTAGATGTTTGTACTGTTCTACATAATTCTTGCGTACATCCTTTGAGTCCTTATAAGTCAGATTTTCACCAAGAGCAAAATTTACTTTCCTCCTGTTTGAGTGAGAGCTCACAGTAGCATAACTGGCTGTTAAGACTGACACTGTATGCATAAGACCATGACTTTATTTTCCCCCAAAACATAATTTCAAAATCAAGAACTTCCATCCCCTGCCTCCTTCTTCCCCCACCTTCCCAAAAAATTAGCTTTATTAAGAAAAAGTTATCTTTCCCCTCTCCTATCATCATTATTTTCTTTGTCAAAATCAATGCCCATCAATATCTCTTTCTTAGCCTCACAAATTTGAATACATGGATTTTTGCCCTAATCTTAATCCACTGTTTGCACATCTCAAATTAATACTAAATTTTATTTTAGTATTTGAAAGTAATATAAATTTAAGTGATATAATGGTCAATTTGGTACAAAAGAATAATCCTTAAAAAAAAAAAAAAAAAACGGCAGGGAAGTGTGTGGTCTTCAGAGGGTTAATACCCATTTACAGGAATAAGGTACCAACAAGTATAATTTCACTCTTTGTTCCAGATTTCCATTTAGTGAAAATACATCCTTTCATTATGAAGTTTAAAGCTGTAAAAGGTGAAAGTAAAAACACGTTAACAAACAATAAAAGGTTATTGACAATGGGAGAGCAGTAGTTTTGATGGACTTTATTAAGCTTTAATAGACTTCTGAATAAGTTTCACAAGGTTTCAACATTCACTAAGACTCAAGAAAAAATATTTTTATATAGCTACAATAAATATGATATCATAATAGTCTTATAAAGGTATTGCCCACTTGCATTACTGTTCTTTAGACTGCGTATAATTTTTAAAGTATATGTTTAAACAGAGCCAACATCTTTTAATTAGTAGATAAAGTGAATTAGTAGAGTAACAATGAGTACTAGGACTATGTCCAGAACTCCATTCTGAAAACCAAATTTTCATTTTTTATCACCCTAAATTGCCTTCCACGGTCAAAAAGCCTCTGATCTACCTCGCCATTGTGAAGACATGATAGGAGGAAATAGAAAAAAACTTCAAAAAGACTAATTTTTTTGCAAGATTCTGGGAGCTATATTTGCTACAAGGAAAAATAGTTCAGCATGGATTGCTTTATTAAGTGCTAGAATATTAATTACCTAAGATCAGACTCTAATAAAATATTCATGCTTGTTTGCATGGAAGGAAAGATAAGCACAGCAGGCACTGCAGAAAATGTCTAGGAACATTGTCTGAATTTATCTTAATGCAGAAGTGGTCTACAAAACTTCATTGATCCTGAAAATGAGTGATAAGTGGAGTATGTGAAATATTAACGTAAAAAAAGAAGCTCTTTCAATAATATTGAAGAAACAAATGGATCTGAAGATAAATGCTTATGATGTACATTCAAATTTTCTAAACATAAACATTCAGATGGTTTGCAGTCAAGTGAAACAGGAATTATTTTATTTGCAGAATTTCATTGTTGTTTTTATAATCTAATGTCTAAATCATGGACAGTTTCATTTTGTTGTAATTATGTCAATAATTTAAAATTATTGACATAATAATGTCAATAATGCCAATAATGCCTAGCAAGAACGACAGAGCTCCAAGAAAATATGAAGACAAGCATACACTTATTCCACTGCACAGAACCCACAACCATCAAGGCTTGTGTCATGGTTTAAACCCAGCCAGCAACTAAGTACCATGCAGCCATTTGCTCAGCTCACCCCTTCTTCCATGCCCAGGCAGGATGATGAGAATTGCAAGAATGTAAAACCCACAGGTCAAGATAAGAGCAGTTTAATAGCTAAAGTACAGTATACCACCACTAATACTACTACTAATAATGGAAATAACAAGCAGAGAGGTATAAAACTCAAAGCAGAAAAGGAAAAAAGCAACAGTAAACACAAGCAATGCACAATACAATTGCTCACCACCTGCTGACAAACACCCAGCACAACCCAAGCAGCAACTTGTCCTTTCTGCTTAATTCTCCCCAGTTTATATACTGGAGAATGACATGCTATGGTAGGGAATACCCCTTTGACTAGTTTGGGTCAGGTGTCGTGTCTCTGCTTCCTCCTGTTTTCTTGTGCCCCTTCTCACTGGCAAAGCATAAGAGACTGAAAAGTCCTTGATTGAGTTAAATATTTCTTAACAACTAAAATCATTGGTATGTTATCAACATTGCTCTCAGACTGAAGCCAAAACATAGCACTGCACTAGCTACTAGGGAGGAAATTAACTCTATTCCAGCCAAAACCAGGACAGCTGAACACTATGACTATACCTAGCAAAGAACAGTTTACTCAGTCATTCTCATATTATGTCCCTAAGAAATGCTGCTGCAGGAATGAAAAAAATAATTGCTGGCTGTCCTGGGTTCAGCAGCAGCAGTCATTTTTTAACCCTTCTTAGTAGCTGGTGCTGCGCTGGCCAGGACACTAGCATAAAGTTGTTTAACTCAAGAGTATCAACTAGTGGACCCCATGGTATACCCATATTTTTTACTACCCTGAATGGTACAGAGGCCATATGGTCCCTTTGGACACACTTGCAGCCAAAACCAGGTTGGCACCCAAAAAGGAAAAAAGTAACATGAAAGGTCATATTGAATAAAGGCACATTTGTGTCATACAGTATCAAAATCATATCCCAGACCCAGGAAATGTCAAGTCAAATCAAGTCACAAGATGTCTCCATTGCAAAGTCCAGATTGTACTTCCATAGGACATTTCAGAAGATTTTCGAGTAGTTGTCTACAAAGATTTACATAATATATTCTCTACAAGGGACACACAACTATCTTGTCACCAGTAGCTGCCTTGTATGTCCTATACTCAACATCAGTCTGCCAAGCTTATGGTAAAGTCTTATGCTAATAACAACATAAGGTTTTTTATCCTGAAAACCAGGAATCTTTGTTCTTTCTAAATTTTCCTCTTCTCATGAATTGCTTTTATCTATGCTATTCTATGCTGGAAAACACCTGTTTCAATTGAATCCCTTAACTTAGCAGAAAATCACATTAAATGTCTGCTGTTACTGAACTTTATGTACTGGATCCATCTCATCCAAGTTTAATTACTTAAGAATTGAGTGCCCAGTGTAAGTTAGTCAAATAGTGGAAAAAGACTGAAATTCCTCAGTTCCTTCATTTTTCATAGCCTAATGTTCTTTGTGGTAAGTTAACTTTATGAAGGTGCTTCTCCTTTCCATAATTATAGTCTAAAACACAAGCTTTGATAGAAGGCTTAACATTTTTTGATGGTTATTGTTAGTGAAGAAAATTTTTATGCATGCTATTTATAGCAACTTTTCACACCAGTTTTTTATTTAGAGGGAAAAAGTGATATTTTCAAGATTACTTAGATGTTTGGAGCCACAACATATGAGTGGAAACAATCCTAGAAAATAAACATAATTAAGTATAGCAATTCACTTTTCCTATTAAATCCCCCCAAATGAGGATTTTCATCCATCAGAGAAAATGTAAGTAATCATGCAATGAATAACCTCTTAAATGATTTCATTTACCAGTTTAAATTTGGTGTTAGCTTCTAGAATATGATAATTCCTTAAGAAATGTCATATTTTTACCAAACTTACTTCCAGTGTTGAATACTGGATGTACAGCACGTACATAATTTCGAGCGACCTTGTTGTAAAAAGTGATTATAGGAAATTGACCCTGAGATAGACTATTTACACAGAGAAGAACACCACAGGTGCTCCTGGACAGTCTATACTTATTGTCAAGGTCACACTGAAGTCACTGCTTCAGAGTAATACCTTTCCATAGAGGTTTGTGATAGGTTACTACTCTGTTACTATATAAGGGCATAAAACTGGGGAAATGCAGTGGTGACTACACCTCTGGTAACTATGACTACCGATGTCAGGGATACCTCTCTACTTATTTTCTAACAAAATTCTCTTTTAGTTATGGTTATTTCTTACACCTAAGATAAAGGGACACATTCTGAATAAGTAAAATCTGTTACTTGAAAAGTGAAAGGAGATTGCACATTTCTGGCATGGCACACATACTAGGAAAACACAGTCATTTCTAGAAACATATTTAAAATTTACAGCGCAGCTTGTCTTCATGTTCTGTTTCCCATTAAAAAAAGTAGCCAGCCTTTCTACAGGAATATGTAAGCCTTTATCATTAATACCAGACTTGTCATTTTAATGTTAAGCATCGAGTATTTCAGACTAGTTGCTTGATGGGTAGACAGACCTAATTCATGCTCATCAGTGCTAATAAGTCTGTGTGGGACAAGGTCATGGTCTCAGCATATCTGTTGTGACATGAAAACATTTTGTTCCCTTGTGCAATTGGCAGACAGCATCTATTCTCATCCTGCAATTACCTAGCAACAGCAGTATGTGCCCACATGACCAAAATGTGCAATTAACTCCCACTTCACAATGTTTACAACTCAGCAGCTCCACTACCTGCAGCTTATTTCAAATACCACAGCATGCTGTCCAAGTGATTTGAGCAACAGATTTGCTATGCAGACCTACACACTTTTTTTATATATAAAGCACTTCAATAAGGTTGATCAGATATCACTGTATGAGTAATTACCACAGGTAAATTAGACTTTTTTCTGTTTTGTTTTGGTTTTAATTGGTAGGATGAGGTTTTTAGGTTAGGGGTTTGATTTTGGCTTTTTGTTTTGTTGGGATTTGTTTTTTTGTTGGGTTTTTTTGTTTGTTTTTTTTTTTTTATTTTGGTTTTGGGGTTTTTTTGTTGTTGCTTGTTTATTTTTAAAGCCTTCGCTATCTTGGGTCACTGGGTACTTTTAGGTCCCACTTTAAGCACACAATCAGACCTGTCTTTAAAATTGCTGATTGTTCATACTGTTTGCAAGTTGGTACATTTTCCAGGACCTAACAGGGAGAAGCACAAACAAGCCGCTGAGTGGCAAAACTTAAACTGGCCAAACTTATCTTACAGAAACTATAAATCCAGCCTTTTTGCATCATCAGCCATCAGTGCCCAGAATGCTCGCTAGTTTCTATCTGCCAAATGTAGGCCCGCACATTCTTGAAGCAAGGCAGTCTTCAGCTGCATCAGCAGATTTGCACTATTCCTGGCTGGATTACTTATATGACTTAACAGGGCACAAACAACTGTTGAACTCACAGCAAACCAGGAGGAGCTTCTAGCATGATAAATGAGTTCTGGCACAAGAAAACTATGCAAAGATGAAGTGTTTCTCAATTTTAAGTGCAAAAGGAAAGCTAAAGATTCAGGATAGGTTCAGCTCAAGTTTTGATGAGCAGAAGGCAGCTCAACACAAGCACAAAACAAAGGTCTTTTCCTGCTAACAACTAGCACTGCCAAGTCCACCACTAAACTATGTCCCCTAAGCACATCTCCACACCTTTAAAATACCTCTAGGGATGCTGACTCAATCACCTCCCTTGGCCATTTTACTTGTTAATTAGGAGAAGAGATCAGCCAACTCCTTGCTCCATCCATCCATTGTTGAATGTCACAAAATTGGCCACAGCCCATAGATCCAGCTTGTCCAGATACCTCTGTAGAGACTTCCTGTGGTTGTTGTCTACCTAGACTTTAGGAGTCTTCAGTAGAGTTTCTCACAGCACTCTCCTGGAGAAATTGGCTGCTTGTAGCTTGGATGGGTTTACTCTTCACTGGGAAAAAAACTGGCTGAAAGGCCAAGCCCAAAGAGTTGCGGTGAGTGCAGTTAAATCCTGCAGCAGTTCTCAGCTGGTCATAAGTGGTGCTCCCCAGGGCTCATTACTGGGTCCAGTTCTGCTCAATATTACTATTGACAATGTGGATGAGAGGATTGATCTCAGTAAGTTTGCAGATGACACTGAGTGGGGTGGGACCATTTTGCTCTTTTCATATCACAGGTATTTTTCCCTTGGGTTTATTTTTTTTTTTTTTTTTGGCAGAAAGTTATGATTCTGATCACTGGGGAGTGAATGTGGCAACAAAAAGTGCACCAAGTATTTTGATGAGATTTGGACTCTTGTAAAAGCAATCTTTTTGTCATTTACGTCTCCTCCATAGGACAACTCAATATCTATTACTTTTTTCCAGCCAAACAGCTGGTCTGCAAAGACAAATCTAAATTCAGAGTTGAAGAGGAAATCTGCCAGAGATACAACTATAACAGTGATTTCAGAGCAGACACATCCAGAGTACATCACTGTAGCTCATAGAATCATGGAATAGTTAGGATTGGAAAAGATCTTAAGATCATCTAGTTCCAACCCCCCTACCATGGGCAGGGACGCCTCACACTAAACCATGCCACCCAAGGCTCTGTCCAACCTGGCCTTGAACACTGCCAGGGATGGAGCATTCACAGCTTCCCTGGGCAACTCATTCCAGTACCTCACCACCCTTACAGTAAAGAACTTCTTCCTTATATCCAATCTAAACTTCCCCTGTTTAAGCTTTAACCCTTTACCCCTTGTCCTATCACTACAGTTTGTAATGAATAGTCCCTTCCCAGTATCCCTATAGCCCCCCTTCAGATACTGGAAGGCTACCATAAGGTCTCCACGCAGCCTTCTGTTCTCCAGGCTGAGCAGCCCCAACTTTCTCAGCCTGTCTTCATACAGGAGCTCCAATCATCTTGATTGCAGCTTCCAATTCAGCTTGAGCTCCAATCAGAGTCCCACCCAGGAAAGTGCACACAGCTGACAACATCTACCAATTCTAGCCTTTAACATGCCTAATGAAGACATTATTTCTTTAAAAAGTCATTTTTAGACTTTTTTGCTATTGAGCAATTCTGTTAAACACATTCAGTGATATTAGCATAACTACTAAATACAGTAATTATAACTAGCAATAGCTACAGCCTCTTTCCTGCAAACAGCTGCAGATAAAAATAGTTTTAAGTATTTGAACAGCCTACTCAAACCCAGCCAGGTCAAGGTATTCACATTGATAAGTAATGCTGGGACTGAAATACATGATTCTCCAAGATTATGGCACATGCATCTAAGCATGAGAGATACAGGAGTTTCATAATTTAAATATATCATCACTGAAATGTAACAAATGCCTAAATCACGTTATTTTTCTACTGTAATACACTATTTGAGTCTCACTACAAAATTTTAAATGCTAAAATAGGCATTACCTGCTTAAAAAATTGCATTTTTAAAAGTGAAATACATAAATGTTTGCTGAATGAGATCATTTGTGACAAATATCTGAGGAAAGAAGTGTTTCATCTACTTATTTTTTTATGAAACTTTAACCTATAAAATGTGTGCTGTCATTGGTGTGTGCCGGAGCTAGCCAGCAATAGTACAGAGGGCTGTTCCAAGGTCACAAAGTACCTAAAAACATATCTGTAATGCCCAATTTGTTAACATATTCATTAAAATAAAAAAAAAAAATATCAGCACATTAGAAAGGCATTTCAATCCAGCAGATGACAAATGAAAATAAAAGCTACAGATCTTTATTTGTATCCCTGCTTTGCATCCACTTATGAGTTTTCCTCTCGAAGACAGGTTTCTAAACACAAAAAAAATATTTATTTTATTTTGTACTGTTCCCAATATCTATTAAAATTACCTGAAGTGAACTAAAGTCCTCAGGAAGTATAATGACCATTACGTTCACTTGTTAGCATAGGAGGAAACAATAGTTGAAAGCAAGTCACAAAGGAACCCCCTGCACAGTTCATTAACTACTACCAGTTAATTATAAATCTCTTATAAATATCTCCTTCTTCAAGAAAGAAGAAGTCATTTGGTCCTCTGTATTACCTCAACCACTATTATGTCTATTATGTTAAAAATAAGTTGGAGAAGATAAAAACTGTCAAGTAAAGCATAGCAATTTTTTAAGCATGTGAACTTAAATGGGAATTCAGTTATCACAAAAAAAAAAAAAAAATTTTCCTAGGAAAAAGTTACACTGATTCCAGAGCCATTTTTGCATTTGAACTCTGTGTGTGTATTTGTAATAAACCAGAGATCACAATTTTGCACAGATTTTGTAGGAGAGTGTTTGTTAAACTAAATTACTGTCCATGACTAATTTGGATGAAATATTTTCTAGACCACTTCAAGGTTGGAAATATACACTCACACATATATACACACATGTATTTAGATGAAAATATTTTACAGAAGCAATCATTGCATGTACTTTCTTATCTGACTATGCCTTTAACTTCAAAAATTAAAATAATCAAGGTTTATGTGAAGCCCTAGGTGTACAGGCTGCAACTAGCCAAGAACAGCACAGCACAGGTATCAATCATACACATCTAGTTATTTGCAAAATTTTAAATATATCACTAGTTCATATGATTGATACATATTTTTTCTTTGAGGAGCTTGAAGTGCTTACTTCTTGACTCTCAAATGAAGTTAGGATTTTTTGCAGTAATCCTCATAAACCCACATTTTTTAAAAAGCTTTCCACAGTCCTCAATGACAGAACAAAAGCAATATTGCAACTGAAAAAATGAAAGATTTGTGAAATCTGTAAAAGATCTGAAATATGTAAACACAGTGAAAAAGAATGTTTGCCTATTTCCTCAAAGAAAGGCTTTAAAAGGATAGTAACATAACCAATAGCTTTCTATTTGATTTCATATAACTATTGGGAAATGCCTACAGATTAATGAAGAAAAGGAATAATCTAGTACTGTACAATGAACAAAAGGTGTGACAGCTTCCCCCAACAAGCCTGTAATAGATTTACATGCCTAATACAATCAGAAAAATAAGGAAAAAAAATTGATTTTATGCTTCAGTTTTACTTTAAGATGCAACTGATCTTGCAATTTCTATAACAAGCATTTTGAAGGATCAGAAAATAAGCCTGTTTCTCTTGCAAAATAAGTCTTAGGACTGTATAATTTTTACTTTATTTCACAAGTTCAAAGAGTTGATTAACTCATAATTAAAAGCTTTTGTCATCTTAATGAAACAGAAAGCAGAGCAAATGGCTCAGATAAACTTCCACTTGTCAAGTAAGGTGGGAAATAAAAGGTTCGTTTTGGAATCTAGGTCTGTGAAAATATTTTTCTGTTAGAGACAGTCGAAGTTGTGTGTGGCACATGCAAACAAGTACTGACTTCCTTCCAGCTTGTGTTTTTGTACACATACACTTGCAGTTCCTCATCACAACTCCTCCATGATATCAGACAAGCAAACTCAAATTCTGAAAAAATCTCTGAGATGTTACAACTGAACTATATGGGATTTAACCAAATTAATACAGTTGTCGATATTAACTTGACTGTCAAATAAAAGGAGGCTTGTTTGGTGAAGCAAGCTGACTTTGCCGAAAGGAAGAGCAGAGAATGGACATCAGATAAGAGTTCATTGTTTTTTTTTAGTAACATTGCTGCTCATAAGGATAGATTCTAAATAGCATTATTATTATATAAACTGTTTTATTAAAAGCAAAATATTAATCTATCCTGATTTAGAATCCACTCCAAATATTAAATGTGCTTGCAAAAGGCAACTAAGTTGAAAATATAGTTTTGGGCTCTGATCAGTTGCTTTTTATTTAATAATGCACTAGACAAAGGAAGAAGGTGGATTAGAAATCACAAACCATATGTATTAGTAGTACTCAGCAATGTACTTCAAACTATAAGTCCAAATTATATATTTGAATTTAGCCCTTCGAAGCTTGAATAAAACTAATATGGAATCAAAGTTTTACAAAGCTAAGTTAGGTAATGCAGTAACACATAACAATATACATCTTAAATACTTATCTATCACATTTTAAAAGTAGTTGAGATATTGACTACAAGAGCTAAGTACATCAGTTTTGCTACACAAAAGTAGGTAGAAAATAAGAAATTCCAAAAAAATAAAGTTTACTGAGTAATTTTTCCCACACATTAGGAATTGGTGTAATTGATGTTAAGAATACCTCAAATATCTTTTCAAGAATCTGCAGTTGATGTTACTTTTCTGTGCAGGCTACTGAGCTACTACAAGTTCTCAGAAGCTTTCAGATGAGAATAGAGAGATCACACAATTCTGCATAATCATTCTTTTTTAAACAGAACAAGCTGATATATTTCTGTCCAGCTTTCAGTCCTTGTCTATTATGAATCTTAGCACTGTTTTGTATCACCTTCAGCTTTGAAGGAAGAAATTAAAGGGCAACAGCTCCACGCCATTCAGAATTTTTCTAAATGGTGTTTTTTCTCATGACAGGATACTTGATATTGCTTCTAATCTCTTTAATTTTCTGACAGAAAGTAAATGTGTATTCTGTTTGCAGAAAAATAATTCAGAAACAAATGCAAGAAAAATTAATATATCCAACAGGAACACTTTAGGTTGTGATACTAAAAATGTGAACTTTTTTCCAAACTTATTAAAGTTTATTTTGTCAGAGCAATGTTGCCCGCCTTTTTTTTATTATCATTTTAATATATGCACATACATTGCTTTGTTAAAAATGAGCTTTGAGAAACAAGATTACTTTCTTCAAATGCAATGTCCAGAAACTTTTCAGACAATTCAGGTTTTTTGTGGTAGTCAGACTTTCAAACACTAAGCTGTGAAGTTGACATTGTTTTAAAGCCTGAAAAGAAAATTCTCTCCTAATAGCAATACCCAGAGCCTTGTTTCCAAATGTTGGAGTCACTAGGTCTAGAAGGCGTTATTCCTAAACAGACTTTGTTTGAAAGATTTCAGCATTTGGAGTGAAAAGAAACAGCAAGAGTGAGCTAATTGAAGTGAAGTGAAGAAGTGTACTTGCAAACTGGGAGGAACATTCTTTTAAACTAAAAACTAACTTGAAAGATGAATGATAGCTACATTTTCACAATGGAATTTTTTTAAAAAGAAAACTGTTTAAGTCATGTTAAATTGCCATGAAAATTTGGTAGTCTTATGCTTTTGCTGTATTATCAAGTTTATATTCACACTATTTAACTAATAGGCTTAAAATTTATTGAGAATAAAAAAACAAAACCCACGGACTTCAGTGTTAATTTTAGATTATTAAGTATATTATTATCAAGCTCTTTGAGAGTAAACGAAGGGATATTTTAATTTGACAGCAATACTGAAGGCATTAAATTGTCTTCAAGCAGAACTAAGTACCATTATGAATATTATAGACCTTAAAGCTACATTTTCACCCCTTTAGTCCCTAATATCTCTTGGAGCTATTACCTCTTGGAGTTAGAACCTCTATAATTAGCTGACACAAACACCTTTACAGCTAGAGTAAAGGTTTTCTATACTTTCAGTAGTATGTAATTTTATTGAACCTGTTGCAGATGGAAACGCAGATACCAGATGTGTTTAAGCAGTCCTATAAATATCAGTGGTGTTTTCTTTACTGATTACATTAATCTATGGTCTGCAGACAAGGGACATATGTTTCACCAATACACATGGAAGGGTCTTCATCCCTCACTGAACCAGACTTCCAAAAAACTTCAGTGGTTCACCTTCATCAGCAGAAGTCACACCAGAAGGACAGCCTGTCCTCAAAAATCTAGTTGTTGTTCAGTAATTGGCTAAAAAACCATCTTCCAAAGTGGATGCAGTTTTGGCTTATCTATACAATAAGAAAAAGCCACTTAAACTGTGGCGTTATGTATAACTCTGGTGCTGCTACTCTGCACTGACAAATGGTTAGTTTTTCTGGCAAAATAGAAATAAAAGAATAATTCAGAAACTGACTCAAGTCAGACATTTCTGAAAGGAACATCAAGAGATACCTTATTAACATTTATAAAGTGGACTGTTGAAGCTATTAATATATAGAAGAGTTGCATAGATAATTCACTCATTATTTTTGCGATGAAAGTTTATATTCCTATAAAGATTCCACTTATAAACATGCACTACAAATTTTCACATAGTATTCAGTCTTAATTTTGTTGATGTCTGATTACTAGATAGGAAGAACTTCCACTGGCTCTGTGGTTTGCTTTGCTTTTTATGAAAGTTTCTACCCTATAATTTATTTTCATTGATTCTTTTTCATACCATAGGAATACATAAGTACATATTCTGTGAGATTTGACCCTCATGATTCAATATCCAAGTAACATAATTAATTCCTAGCAATAAACACTGGAATATTATTTAATATAATTTCGTAGAATCAATGCCTAAGCACAAACCTAAGTTTGTAAATTAGACAATAGAAATATTCCCTAAATTAAGGGCTTACAAGGCACATTTGTTTTTATGATTATAAAGAAGGTTCCTTTCACATTACATGTGAAGAGGCAGCTAAACAAAGGTTAGAAGTTCCTGCAGCAAAAATCACACTGGAGTTTAAAAAGAAAAGTCGAAATAGAGCCATTGGAAGAGATCACAGATGGAGCAAAAAAGGTCTTGATGTGCATAAAACTATACAAAAAGCTAAATGTTTTGTGAGACAATGAGTTCCAATAAAAACAAAAGCTCTAGAATCTGAATATCAAGATTCCCTGTGCAATAGTTTCCTGTCATTTCTATATGTAACGCTTGAAACATCAATGGACTGCCAAGGTTCTTTATTACAGATTTTATTTGTCTGGTTTTGACTTTACCAAACCGGTCTTCACAAAATGTTTCCACTAACACAGCACATTGGACTGACATCAGAACGTCTACATTGTATGTCATTCCCATCGACATCAAAACATTGTTGCATTTAAAAGGCATGAAGCTGTTAATGGGCTTTGTGTAATGGAAGCATTGAACTGAGGCTCAAGAAAGCAGCAGCAAGCCGTTGAGAGCTAATAGCAACTTTTTAATTCTGAGGGTTTCTATTGGTTTAAATGGAGATATGCGGAAAACTTTTGATTACGCAGCTCCAGGAAGAAATTACTGCAAACAGACACTAAATGTATATATTTTATAAAATGAAAACTGTCTTCGCTGTTTTTTTAGTAACAATAAAAATCTTTTTAGATTTTCTTATCACCCTCCTGAACAACTTTTACTGTGGTGGTTGGTTTTGGGTTTGTGGTTTTTGTTTTGTTTTGGTTTTTTTTGTTTGGTTTGTTATTTTGTTGGGTTGTTTCTTTTTTTTACACAACCACTGAAGAACTAAGTTAAGTAAATTATTTGCATTAAAAATAAGCTTAAAATGAAAAAAAAAAATTAAAAAAATCAATATTTGCCTACGATGTAGCTCAGCCAGCCAGTATGTATTTTGAAATAATCACTGACCTGTGAAATTAGGAGCTGAACCAATAAATTGGACTATCTTCAAAACTATTTCTAATAAAGCTTTATCAGTAGGACAATCTAAAGTCGCAGAGTGCTACAATGGGAAAAAGCAGACATTCAAAAGCAACGATTACCAAGGGGGAAAAAAAAAAAAAAAAAAAAGATTCTCTTTAATTTAGCAGCAATTGGCTCCTTTAGAGCTGCTGAGTGCAAGTTTAAAAAGAGCCTCTCTAGAGAGGGTAGAGCTTCTGTTAATACTAAACAAATACTTCATGTTTATAAATCTGGCCTACATAAAGGAAGATATAAAAGAGAAAACAATCCTTAACTCTTGTACCTTTTTAAGGTAAACTGATTATTGTCATTAATGACAGCCATGTACCTACTTCTTTAAGGGCTCAGTCTTTTTAGTATGATGGTAAATAATGTTCACAGTAGACTCACTTTCATTATAAAAACAAACAACAACAAAAAAAACACCAATCAACCAACCAAAAAAAAAAAACAAACCCACAAAAAACCAAAAAACCAACCAACCAGTAAACCAGCCCTAAATGCAGTTTTATCCATTTCGGTTATTTTCCTCCCCTACTGACAATATCTGCAAAATAAAACTTCATACTACCATAACTCTGGTTGGCTGTAGTCTCTAATATGACTAAAGCTATATCTTTAGACTTTGTCTATTGGGATTGCTACTACAACTGGTGAGGAAAAGGTCAAAACACACCCACACAGAAGTCAGTAACTGGCTGAAAACTGACTGGAAAGGTACCAGAACCACCAGATAAAAATCTCTCTGTTCCTTTGTAAAATGCAGCCCTATTAACTTTGTGCCATACACAAGCATACTGCATAGTCCCATGCATATGTGGGCCATCTAGCTTTCTGTGAATCGTACTTTATATGCATCAGATGCTGCAGGGGGAAAAGCGATTCTCCCCTTCAAGCACTGGAATATTTATTAGACTTTTGCCTCTGTGAGGTATCTTTCATCTACCTATACTGGAAATTATAAATATATGGTTCCAAACACATCAGAATTTGCCTCGACAATTCTTTACACTGCAAGTGTCCTGCTTATATCTTCAGTACGTCATTAGTATTGTCATTGGTCCTGAACATGATGCAAGAAAGCTCTTCTGTTTCATTTCCAGATGAGAAAAGCAGAAGGTAGAATGATTACTCTTTAACTGCTATTGTGACAGAGCTCTCTCTGTTAATGTCTAAAGATCTCAGACCTTATTGTGGCAGGCAATATTGTCAGTTCTTACTTTGTAAAGGCTAACTTAAATGAGACAATGAGACAGAGCTATTTTAATCTGACCTCTTCCAAACATAAGTGAAAGATCTCATTATCAGACATATCAGGTTAGGACTATGAACATCAGTGTCACCTTGCCTTGAATATGATCTTTGTGGGACTGTCAGCAATATCCTGATGGTGCTTGGCTGATCTATTTCATCAAAACACTCAGTGGCATATATGTTAGGTAACAATATGTTCCCTTAATAGCTGCTGTCATATGAGGGGAAACTCTCCTTTTATCACATCAGCCTATTTTAAGGCATTATTTTCACTTGAAATGGTATTGAGAAAGACTATATTTGCCTAAGGTAAAATGAATATATTATCTCTCAGTAACATGAAGATAAATGTATGGCACCTTTCAGAGAAATACTTCTTTGCAACCAGACCACATAAGAACTGCACACTATTTTGTCTCAACAGCCCAGGAGCTGCTGCTGTTTAAGAGAGAGTGTGTGGAAAGTCAAAGTCAAGACCTAAATAGGTTGGGATGGAGGGGGAGAAAAAGAGGAAGGTAGAAAGGCGTACATGTAATAAGTTCTTTGGAGGAGCTCAGCAAACCCTGAGTAGAAAAAAAAGTCTTCATGAATAAAGATCTGTTATATAAAGCTGCCACCAAATACATAAGCAGGGATTATTTGTCAAATGGTATAATACATCACAGGTATCTTGATACAGGTGCCTTGACTTGGGGTGGGGGAAGGGGGGGAGGGAGAGGGAAATGTTTCTTGCTTTGGAAATGCAAAAGTAAGTGTTTGCAACAAGACCCTGAATACTTACATACCCAGGAGGAATGAAAGCATGAGGGATGGGCAATGCACTGATGATGGATGACTTGAGTTCTGAAATGGCCCAAAGAACCCAGATTTCTCTTTCAAATCTTTGGAGTTTGTATGAGTTTCCCAGTCAGCAGTGGAAGAATGCTTTCACTGCTCCACTAAGGCTCTGAATGCTCATGCAAAAACTACAGGTCTGTGGTCTTTCTCCGGGGCATGTTACTCTATCAGCTTCTCAGGGTCATGCTGCTCTGCGTTTGTGCTTGTTCAGACCAGCTGTAGGCACAAAACAGTTTCTCTTCTGAAGCTCCCCTCCCCTTACCCTGGTAGCATTCAGGCAGCAACTTTTTTCTTCCTTTTGTCCTGTATGAATGTATGAACCATGGAATCACAGAATGGAAAGCAACACCTTTGTTTCACAGAGCTTTCTATGATGATATGAGATAGAAGCTCAATTTGTCCCATATTGACAGGAAAAACATTTGTCCTGGGATCATGAAATGTCTTCTCTCTACACTTTCAGTAAGCTGGAAAAAATATTTTATTTAAATGCCTTTTTTTTCTTAATAAAATATTTTTTTTTCATCATCTGAGAATGTATTTATTATTTATTTTTCCCTTCTTGAACAAATATAAGGAGCAAAATGCTGTCTTCTGAGATAACGGCTGAGGGGTAGAGGTCACACTGCAAAATTGAAATCTTCCAGGGTCTAAAGGGTACTCTTTCCCGCCAGTGACTCAACATGCCAGCCTAGAATATCATTTGCTTTTTACATTTCTCCAGTTTCAAAGAATTTACTGAAGGCTAGAATTTACTCAAAGCTGGAATAGAATCTCAAGGGGAAAAATATTTTTAAAAGGAAAAAAGAGAGGGCAAACTCAAAACCTGACAGCCTGATAATTAGGACAATTCCTTATGTAACTGGCCAAAACTGACATATTCACAGCAAGGATTTAAACCTCTAGGCCATTTCAACTTAGATACAAGCGACAAGTATTTGAAACACATTCTGGACACATAACAGCTACAACTGAGTTTAGTTAACTGGCCATAATTTATGTAGTTTATTTCTTTAGAAGTGTATCGTATGAAGATGAAAGAAATAGTTATTTTGTTTCAAAAAAAAAACCAAACCTGTCCAAAGCTGTTTCCAGATGGCTCGAGTTTTTATTCTGCTTAAGTTCAATATCTAAAATATTATGCAGCCTTTCTGTCACTCTGTTTCCTGAATTAGTTAACCATGATTTTAGCTAAACAAGATGCATTATAGAAAAGAGTAATCTTTCACAAAAGAACCCTAAACACAGAAGCATTTAAAAAATAAAAATAAAAACAACCCCCTAAAAAAACCCCACAACAAAAAAGCCCCACAACAAACACGCAACAAACACACACCCTCCAGCTCTCAGAAATACACTGTCAATGGAAAAAAGGCAAGAAGTAGTCTTGACTGACAGGTCCACAGGTCTAAAGAAGAACTCTAATATGCACTTAAAGTCATTTTGTGCTGCTGTAAGACATTTCCTACTCTAGATTTTTAAATCCTTTTAAATGTGGCTGTCAGCATTAAATACATTAAAAGAAAATACATCAGAAATGCCAGAATGATATCAGACCTGATTCAAACATCATCCATTTTCACAAGCCAACGATGCTAGTAATAGGTCCAAGCCACTGATGAGCACAGAGAATACTGCATAATAGTGTCACGCAAAGCACACACACTTCCCAGGCTTTTTAGCTTTTTGTTCTTCCATTTTCACCTTTTGTAACTTCTTAGGTAATGATCATAGACAGGAAGGGAAAACTTAATGTCTCTTAAGGTAAAATGAATACTGGGATGCATGGAAGAGGGTGTCCTGGGTTCAGCAGTAGCAGTCATTTTTCTCCTTCTTAGTAGCTGGTGCAGTGCTGTGTTTTTGATTTTGGCCTAGGAACAGCGGTGATAACACCAATGTTTGTAGCTACTGCTTAGAATGTTTAGACTGAGCAAGAACATTCTGAGCCTCA